>CM076581.1:613681638-613749138 GCA_034641835.2 Pinus albicaulis
CCAAGGCGTCTCTCCCTTTGCTAGACTCTGCTCCAAAGCTGCCCCCCTGATCAGCTCCAACGCCTATTGGATTCCTGGAAACGGTAAGAAGATAAATATCTGGACAGATCGTATTCTGGGTCGTGATCCAATTGGTGACTATTCCTCTTTGAACGCGATTCGTTGTTGGTTGACTTCTGCTGGGAAAACTGCGCTGTGGGATATCTCCACGTGGGATGGGACGCATTGGGCAGGCTGGAATTTCTTTGACGTGCCTCCGGAGCTCCTTCAGGATTGCAATTGTCTTCGCTCCATGTTGAACGGTATTGCCCCCATTCATCTGCGCAGAAGAGATTCGCGTGGCTGGGGTTTACTGGCTGCAGGTTACACGGTAGCCCAAGGCTACGCAAAGCTCACCTTGAGGCCTCACGTTCCCCCGGACCCTGCCCCTTGGACTGCGATCTGGCGTCTGCACTCTCTGCCTAAAATCGACATGTTCTGTTGGCTTCTTTGCCACAAGAAAATTCTTACAGATGACAAACTGCAGAAACGAGGTTTCCATGGTCCGTCCATGTGCTCATTGTGCAGAGAAAATGTGGAATGTGCCACACACTTGATCTTGAATTGTAAATTCACTGTGCAGGTTTGGAGCGAGCTGATGGATTATTGGAACCCCAATTTTGTCCTTCCCTCCTCTATTTCTAATCTTTTTGCAAATTGGCAGAACAGTTACCCCGGTCCTCCACCCAAAAACAAAGTGATAAAAAAGGCATGGTCTGCCCTCCCCAAAATCTGCTGCTGGCAGATCTGGCTTGAGCGAAACAGCAGAATCTTTAGAGATACTAAGCATGATGTCAAGGTGGTGGCGGCCAAGATAAAATTCCAGTTAAAGGAGAGCTTGGATAATCAAAAATATGCCTCAAATCTCACTCAATTAGATTCAGTCTGGGGTACCTCCCTAAACTTGCAATTTCTTCAAGCCACCAGCAACATTTCCCTCATTGAAGATTGGCAAATAAGGGGGAATAACAATGCTGAGTTTCAAGAATGGATCTCCAAGCAACAGGTGCACTCTTTCTTCTTTGATGGGGCATCAAAGGGTAACCCAGGAAGGGCTGGAGCAGGAGGTATTGTAAAAAATACTGAAGGTGTTTTGATCCACAGCTTTGCATGGGGTTTGGGGATCAACTCCAGCATTCAAGCAGAGGCACTAGCCCTCCTTCAAGGCCTTAAATCGCTCTTGAATCTAGAAATCAAGGAGGTCAATGTTTTTGGGGATTCCCAAGTGATAATCAAAATTATGGTGACAAACTCCTCCCCCCGGGATCTTAGATTGGCAAGGCTGATATCTAGAATCAGAATTTTGGGGAAATTGTTTAAAAAGTTGAGCTACTATCATGTGTTGAGAGACAACAACAAAGAAGCAGACCTTGAAGCAAATAAAGTTGTCCTCATCTCTGCTGGAGCAATAATTCGAGACGAGGATGAAACATGGGATCCAATTCCATAATTTGCCAACTTAAATGTTTTATTGCTTGCTATTGAATCAGTTTGTTTGTATTTTTAAGCTAGGGGAAATCACAAAAATCGAGTGCATAATTGTAGTAAAAAAGAGCTGGGAGCTGTCCACAAGTCTCATAGCACTTCTGGCTATTGAAACTTCCTGGGCCCTTCTCCCTCTCATTGTAACCCGAAATCTGGCATTTAGACCCAGCAGTTAATATATCTCATAACCGTTTCTGTAAAAAAAAACAAAATTATAGTCAAATTTATTAAAAATATGTAGCAATACAATCTCATTAGTTAAAAGTATAGTAAACAAACTGTGTTTCATATAATTTAGTTATATATCTTCAAAGCACTAGAAGGATTAGCTTCAAATGGTTCGAGAATAAGGCATTCTTGATTTGTGTGATTATCTCACATTTCCACAAGAATGGCCAAAAATCTATCCAAAGTTTCTTTCTTTCAACCTCAAATGGTATGAGTATTTCTTGCTTCTACATCGCCCTCTGGGTCATACAACTAGATGCATTGTTGGTTCTGGAGGACTCTGACAATAAGCCAATGACTAATTCACCTCCCTCATAATTGGTCATCACACTCAAGAATCCTTAACATCTTTAACACCATTGTCAAATCTTTCTATCTCACTTGCTTTTTTTGGAAGGCTATTAATTCTTTTTTACATATATGTCACACAACAATACCACTTTATTTCTTTCTTTATGCATATCACACTTTCTTTCTTTCTCATATAACTTCAATATTTTTTAGAAACCGCTTACACTCCCACATTGAATTCATATTAATGGAATCGTCTAACGAGCCGGAGGAATTGCCCGGACGGTCAAAATTGGCTGGAATCCAAGCCAAAAAAATTTTAAAAATCTTGCAGAAACAGTGTTTGAATCCTGATTTTGACATTGGAAATGGATTCAGCACCATCAAAAACCTGTAGGACACCCAAAATATTAAACTTTGATAATTATAACCTGGATTTAGAAAAATTCCTGCCGGATTTTCTGAAAATCTTATCGGAATTTTCATGATTTTCAGGGCGATTCCTCTGGCTAGTTAGACTACGGCCATATTAATTGTATTTTTTTTTCAATTCCATTAACTTACTTTTATAATTATCTATTAAATATTACTAAAATTAAATTAACTTATTTTTATCTTTTATAATTTAGTTAACTAACAACACATCATCTTTAAATAAAATAATTTAATTTTAAAAATTAAATATTCTTCAAACTGGGATTTAATTTAATTTTAAAATTAAATATTCTTCGAACTCGAATTTAATAATTAAATTACAATTTTAACTTTGAACTTTATAGAAGTCAAAGTTCATCTCTCGCCGGACATCTAAAAGAGAACATTTACTCCCACCTAAAAACAACTTTTATGGGTGGGAGCACCACTCCAAAAGTGATTAATGTACCCAAAAAAAATTGAAAAATAATCGCTTGTAAAGAATGAGAATATGAAGGGACATTTATTGCCAACAAAAAAGTATGTCCTTGTACTTATCAAAGAAAAGGTATGAGACACATATATTCTATACAATCCAGAATCATCCTTGTAGTAAAATATGCAATATTTAAATGAAGTTGTTCTTTTAACTCACAAATTTACATAGAGCCAAATTAGGAGTGATATCATGTTGTTTTTCATAAATAAATAAAGCACTATTTGGATGTATTCGGATTAGGTATAAATTAAAGTAAAATCAAATTATATATAAATATAAAGGGATTGGAAATTATGTGTCTTGTACTTTTTTTGACATGGGTTGATTTTCATTATTAACATTATATTTTTGAGGGTTTATGACTTGTCCTTTTCACCTTAAACTAGAGATTGAATCTTGAATCTCTGAGTTTACACCATTTTACATCACTTCGATCACTAATCTAGCTACCTCTAAAACTAATACATGATAATATTATTTAAAGAAATAAATATCTTTTTATTTTTACTTAAATCTAATAAAAAAATAATTAAATAAAAAATAAATTTATATAAATCAAAACCTAATAACATTATTTTTATTTTTCCTTTCATTTCAATACTTGGTAAAAGTAAATAGAGTTTAAATAAGAATGAGATTAATAAAAATAATTAGTGTTAGAATTTTATTATGATTTGACTTAAAAAAAAATGTGGTGAGTACACTTTTATAAATTGTTAATCATTCATGACTATTATGATAAAATTGAATAGAAATATTAATTTTCCAAAAATATTGAATTGGTAAAAATAAAAATAAATAATATTAAAAAAATTTGATTAGTAAAAGTAAATAATATTATAATTTTATTTCTTGAAAATGTTGTCAATAAAAGTAAATAATGTTATTATATTATAATTTAACTTTTTAAATTTGTGGTGAGTATATTCTTATTAGTTGTTGAATAGTAATTATTAAATAATAGTAGTTGTCCATAGAGGTGCAAAGGTACACTAAAGGAATGAAATATTTGGAAGATCATCTCACTACAAACATAGCCCACCAAATAGTTTAAACAAATTAAGAAATAACTGACACGGGGATATACCAGTTGCATGGAAGTTTCACACAACATTTTGGTTCATTTTCTTTCACCATTTCAAGCATGGAATTTATATAGAAAAAGAAGATCTCCATAATCAACCTTGAAAGCCCATATATATGTGTGTTTTGCCACTTCAACTGAAAAGTAGTCAGGTTACAAAATCCTGGTGTTAATTTGTACCACTCCCTACTGATCCCTCCTTTTGTGAACACTTCGGAATGGGTGAACCGGGATTGAGATGTTCAACTGCATGCCTCATTCTTTGTGTTACCATCCATACGATTTATGAGGAGAATATACATGCACATGCACTAGAAAAACACACAACATATTCATGTCTAAGTTCCACTAGATTGAGAGTAGGAGTGCATTGGAAGAAACTCCATGGGATTCTATGCTAAGGAATTCGAAAAGGAAATTGAAACACTAAATTGCACAGTTGAGTATATCACATTCGGGAAGGGAGTTACTATGTCGCAAAGCTACGACGAATTCATTCAACGAATTGTGTTTTGTGACAGAAATATAATTTGTCATATTTTATTTATAATTTTGCCTATGTTTTTAGGAACTTGATGCAGTTGTAAGATACATGACCATCACAACAAAACGATCCCAAAAAGTACAATTTACAAAACCTTTCTTAGACTCAAGTTTGGTGGAAGTAGTCTGTCTGAAAGATGAAAAATTCATTTGTTCGTTCTTCCTTGAATTTTATGAAGCCTTTCACCATGCAGTTGTGGCTTCTAATAGTCATGTTCTTCGTTTGTGAGCCCTTAGTGGTATTTATATTAAAGAATCGAAAGAATCCACCCATATGAAGGAACTCAAATAACATCCAATTTGTAAAAATATAAATGTAAGAAACAACTTTGGGCATTCTTTATTCAAGTGCCCTCATAGATTAAATATAAAATTACATAATTGCTTCATGTAACGCTCCAGAATGTTTTTCGTATTTGAAGTGGCATAACAAAAAAACTTTCTTGAGTTGGAAAATGGATCATGCTTGTTATTAAAATATTTATTATTTACCATATATATTAAATCTAAATATATAAATGCCCATTGGAGGTAGAATAGATGGTGATGGGTTACAAATATTGTGGGTGAGGGAAACTTCAACTTTGATTTGGTCTCACACCCAACACACAGTTCCTTGCTACAAATTATGGTTTAAACTAAATTAATTAGTCAAACAGATATTCATTCGAAATATTAAGTTTTTATGAGATCGCAAGGCAAAAAGGAAAAGTCATTGAAATTTTATGCCGTTAAATAATAGGCTACATTAGAGAAAAATGCCATGGAAAAATCCATAAGTTGTAAAAAATTAGTTGATCATATATTTTTTTATGATAAAAAATATTATAAAATATGTATTGTATTTTGTTATGATAATAATAATGAAGATAATGATTAATATCTATTAAAACTAACACGGTTAATCATATTTTAACATGTAAGTGATATTAGGATTTTTTTAATGTTTATTTATACAAAAAAATAATAATATGGCTTATCATATTTTAACAGGTGAGAGATATTAAGAGATTTTTAATGATTTGTTTATACACAAATATTAAGAGAAGCATTTCAGGATCACTGTAATTTACCTAAAACCACGTATTCTAGTGTAAGATGCTTTTGGCCTTTCCCAACAATATTTTTTAGTGGATTTTGTCTTAAATCTAGGATCTCTTGGATTGGTAATTTTGAGCTCCTACAGATTTCAAGTGTCCCATGGCTTTTTGAGGAGGATAAATCCATTTATGCATTAGAAAACCAATTTTAAATAGCAAACCTACACAGTGTCAGATTTTGGAAAAAAGTAAAAATATTTTATGGTTAGATTGCTCCAATTGAAAGGCGACGAAGATTGGTATTGTGACGAACATGAGCAAGAGATGCATGGTTTAAGAAAAAATATATTCTATCTCTCAACAAAGGTGATAAACTCTTCCATCCTATAGTATTTTATATTAAAAAAAATTATTATTTTCTTTTTTTGGTATGAGAATCGAGCTCATATTTGTGTGACAAGGGGTCGATTCCAGCTACTACCACTATACCTCTTGGGCCTACAAGAGTCCTCATCTTTGTAGACTGGGTTACTTTGAGGGGATTTGAACCTTAGGTCTCCTAGTTTACACAACACTTCATATAAGGACAATTATTTAATAATTATTAATATATAAATTAAATATGTCAAATAAATGTAGACTAAGTGGTTGAGGTGGGTGGTTAACTCCCTCACCACTTGTGTTTAATTCCCTGAAATGACATGCTTAGCGTGCCTTGATTTAGGCTCAAGGAGTAGGTGACCCTAAGGTTGTGAGTTGTCAATACAAGATGTATCAGTTCTTGTCATAAATATTTTATAATATAAATATAAATATTTTAACAACCTCGGAGAACGACTTAAATCCTAACCCTAGAATGTGGAGAGAATTTAACATTTGACTTCTTAATCGCAAAGGTACTTTAACAACACAAACTCTACCGATTATATCATGATAGTGATTAATGTAAATTAAAATAAATTTTGGTTGATTAAATCATAAAGAAAAGAAAGAAATTAATTGAATTTCTTAAATTAAAAAATTATTGAAAAAATATCAATAAAAGTGCTTCAAGATTACTACAGTGTAAGTGTTTTAAGATTAAGATTGTAAATTAAGATTCCAATAGTGTTAATGAATTAAAAAGTTAAGAATATTCTGACAAATGTTCTCAAATTGAGATATAGTTTATAAAGTTGTTGTTTACTAAGACTACAATTTCTTCCAAACTCGTGAAAATTTTTCAAAAAACATAATTTTAAGAGTGCTTGAATAGTTTTTTGTTTTTTGTTTTGTTTTTTTTTGCAATGGTGGAAATGGGTTCAACACCATCAAAAACCTTCGAGGCACCAAAAATCCTGAAGCTTGACAAATGTAACCTAGATTTTCAAAAATTTCGGCCTCAATTTTTTCAAAATCCAACTAGAATGTCCAATGTTTTCTCGACAAAATTGTGCCTTAAACTACTAGATTTATAAATATAATTTATAAAAAACTAATTTTATCGTAAAAATATTACCATTCTTCTTTACATTAATCAAAATGAACAATTTTTTATCATCTTCAAAATTAAATTTTAAAAACATAATATATTTACATTCCTACTTGAATCACTAATAATTCTAATTAAAATTTAAAATCAATTCTTCTTTGCATTCTTCAAAATGAACAATTTTTTATCATCTTCAAAATTAAAGTTTCAAAATACTATATATTTACTTTGAGGTTGAGTCACTAATAAATCTAATTAAAATTTAAAATTATTTCAGAAATCTTGTGTCCATTATTTTTTTATTAATATTAAATACTTAATCAAAGATTCAATACTTAAATATTAAATATTGAGAATTAGTTGAAGATTGTGTTTGACAGAAAATCTTGAATATCAACACAAAGTGCAATTTTCACATATTCATTATGTGAAATTTTAAAAGTTGCTATTATTATTTTTAACAAGTAGATAGATTAGTATCAAAAAATCAAAATTTAATTGTTGAGATCAATTTAAGTGGTCAAAAATTGTTGGACGAAAGAAAACCAAAGAGAATCACTTTGATTAGCTTGATTTTCCGAACCAAACCTATTATAAAAACACCACCTAAAAATATATATAGTTAAAATAATATTTTATTTCTTTCTTATAAGTAATAGATAATTAATATTTAATATAATTAGATGAAATTTCTTTTAATTATAGATATAAATTGAATAGATTACTCCATAACTGATTTATTTTCTTATTCATAAATAATAAGCGATTAAAGTTTATTTCTTAGTGAATAATAGTTTCCATGTGGGGCAATTAAATATGAAATGTTATCGACTTGAGTAAATGTCAATTATATGGAGGACTGGGATAACTACACATCTTGATTTGTTAAAGCGGTAAAATCAAGCGGTAAATTCAAGTTGTTTTATATAATTTTTATTTTTATTTTTATTATGAATGCCTTGCTTATTAATATGATATTTTTATTATGAATGCTTTGTTTATTATTGCATTTTCTCAATTTTATTGTACACTTGTTAAGTTATTAGTATTTTTAAAATTAGTTATTGAGATTGCGTGTAAAGATACACAAAAAGAATAAAAAATTTGAGAAGATCATTTTTAAAAAAAATCACTATTCTAATAATATATATATAGAAAAAATAATATAGAAAACTTTAATTTTTTTAATATGAAGTTTTTTTTATTTTTTATTTTTTTAACTTTGTAAATATGTATTTTAATTATTTTAAAATTTTGTTTTTTTATTAATTAAGTGTGTTTTTTTTTTAAGAATATATATCAATTTTACAAGTACTAATAAATCACACATTACTTCCATACTTGATTGTAGATTGAAATTAAATTTACAATTAAATTTAATTAATAATTTTTATAAAAAAACAAAATTTATCATTAAAAAATCAAATAAAATACCTCTTATAATAAATGTATAAATTATCCCGGATGTGGGTGAATCTCAAGATGATAGGTAAGTTGGTGATGTGGTGGACTGGCGCGTGGTTCATCTCCACCGCCATCCACCCTCGCTTGATGCGGGCATTTATTTCTCCAGCTCAAAACTTAATTGCTGCATTAATGCAGCCCACCTCTCCACGTTATCTCGATCATTCTTCTGCTATGGCGCCCACTCGGAATTTCCATTGTGCTCCTTCCCTGCGAACTTGCTCCTCCCTGGTTGATGCTGAGCCTTGCTCGCGCACTAGCTTAGGGAAGCGTTGTTTTCTAAATTGTTGTGTTAATCTCTCGCTCAGAATTCACATTTCCTTCAGTCCTTATTGCAATCACAGTCGCTCGCCCTCTGATTTCTTTGGGACTCCTCTGCAAGCTGCTTCCAGACCCCTTTCTGCTGATAGCTTTGCCCTCTTTGCTCTGCAAATCATGCCACGCTTGCGCCAAAGAATGAGTTGTAGAAGAGGCTCCTCTCGTGGGCATGTGAATCTCCGACCCTCTTTCTCCTCCTCGGCATCATCGTCCGATACCTCCGACACCGACCCTGGTCGTGTTCCTGCAAGTCCGCTTTTCCTCCAGGGCCCATACTCATACTGCCCGTCTTCATTATCCCTGCACGCTCAATAATCACAATTTCCTCGCCTCTGTCACTATCCAGCTTCGTGAAGCTCCCGTCGATCAGGTTATGATCACTCCTGAAGTGGCTCGTGAGTCAGGGGAAGAAATTCTGTTCTGCTCCCCTCAGATAGACAGTCGGCGGAGTGATCCTGGTGGCCAAGTTACTCAGCAAGTGCTTCAGCAAGCAGGGCCCTGCGTTCCTCCAAGTGGTGGCTCTTCAGGCAAGGACTGCCCTTCTCCAGATGGAGATGATCCCAATCAGTATGCGTGCCCCATCGTCGAAGAGGTGCCTTCTCCTACTAATGATGCTTAATCAGGTTTGCGCCCGTTGGTTTTTGATTTCAGGCAGAAAGGACGTGCTCATTTCCCTTCTTTTATACAGTCAACTGATGCTCTATCTTTCGCCAGAACAAATGCTTTCTCTTTCGTCTTACTGCCGGTTTCCCCTGCGTGGGCGGCATACTATTACTTATGTATATGTTCCAAGGCGAATGCTCCAACTTTACAATGGGTCTGTTTTTGTTTTTGTTATGGGCAGCGTCTGTTTGTGCTCTGTCAGCATATTAGAGTCCAATATTTCCCTCTGGAAAGTCCACAATCCAGTCACAAGCGTCAGTTGCTTCCTAGAGTCGGACAAGATCATGGTTTTAAAAGAATTTTTGGTCAGTATCCAGCTTGTTTTGTCTGTCAATGATTAGTATTGTAATGTGAGAATGCCGCATCCATGGGCTAGCTCTCTTTTTTCTTGTGAGTCTGCCTCTACGTTGTGAATTCTAAGTATCAATATATAAGTAAGGCAGTTCAAAAGAAAAAAAAATATATATATATATATATATATATATATATATATATATATATATATATATATATATAGCTTAAATTAATCAGTATTTATATTTTAATAATTCAAAAGTACAAATTGACTAGAGATTTAATAAATCTCAAAAATGAAAACCAATTAACTATACACAAAAATGCATTAAATATAATAATAGAAAATTACACTACATGCTTTATAATTTAATTTGTTTTAATAATAAAGAATTTAAATAAAAATAAAAAATAAAATAAAAAAATTACATAATTATAATATATAGAAATAATTTTATTAAAATCATTATTATTTTAATATTTCAATATTATATTATTAAAACTAAAATAAATGAAAGTAATTTAATATTATTAAAATTAGTTCAACGTGAAAAGATTATATTAATAAAATTATTTATTAAACTCAATACATTCACATTAACATTTATCTAAAAAAAACCACATATATAATATTATTTCTAAATAAATATTATTCTTCATTTTGGTTTTTAAGTTCCTGTGGTTATCATCTTCTGAAGAGCTTCCCCGATTATCCACATTATCAAGAAACATTTGTCGACGTTTCGAAGTAGGTCTCTTAACCTTTGTGTTAATGATGGACATCAGTTTTCGCGAGTTGGGCATAACTGTGAACTAAACCATAGTAAATTGCCTTATAATAATAACCATAAGCCATGTTTCCAAAGTTCTATGGTTTACAGTAAGATAGAAAATAAGAGGCAGAGCCCTATGGTTTTTGCGGATATTGACGTTTCTGTCAATAACTTAAATGATGGTGCCATCAAAAAGCTGGGACATCAACCCTTTACCAAGAATAAGAGAGTTGCTAATTTATCCTCTATAGAGCTAAGTCAAGATTCCATCAATATTCTTAGCAAGGGCTTAGGATTTGCGGTTGCACCCAAGGGCATTCCAAATGAAAGCATTTTGTGTAGCATTGAGGAAGGGATTCGAGGTTTAGCTCTCGATGATAAAGAAGCATTGAGACAAGAATGCTCCCTTATTTTGAAGAAAGCTAGAACTCCGAGGAGCAACCTAAGTAAGGAAGAGCTTATTGCTCTCGAGGCTCTACGCAATAATGACAACATTGTGGTACTGAAATCTGAAAAAGGTGGTGCTGCTGTTGTTCTAGATAAGGTTGATTATATAAGAAAAATGAAAGAGCATCTAGATTGCAGCAGCTACAAGAAACTTAAATCCAACCCCATGCCCAAGGTATTAAGAGAAGTTAGGAAAGCAATCAAGAATTCAAGGTTGGATGACAAGTTAAAGAAGAAATTGACCCCTTCATGTGATGTCATGCCCAGGATTTATGGATTACCCAAGATCCATAAAGATGGAATCCCCCTTAGACCGATTGTCAATACCATAGGATCCCCCACTTATGAGCTAGCGAAATATGTTGCCAAGATCCTGAAGCCCCTTGTTGG
The DNA here is from genome assembly GCA_034641835.2 of Pinus albicaulis. Taxonomy (NCBI): domain Eukaryota; kingdom Viridiplantae; phylum Streptophyta; class Pinopsida; order Pinales; family Pinaceae; genus Pinus; species Pinus albicaulis. The sequence goes on from CM076581.1 coordinate 613,693,082, forward strand.
GAACACTAACTCTTTCATAAAGGACTCGAATGATTTTATCAAGCTCATCAAGGATCAGAGGGTGGAGGAGAGCAACATTTTGGTTAGTTTTGATGTGGTATCATTATTCACTAAGATTCCTTTAGATGAGGCACTTCAAGTCGTTAAAGAAGTCATTGATCTAGGAACAACCAAGCTTGCGAATGTTTGCCTACGTTCCACTTTCTTCAGCTTCCAAGGGGAATTCTATGAGCAGGTATCAGGGGTCGCAATGGGATCTTCGCTATCCCCTATTGTCGCCAACTTATATATGGAACACTTTCAGAAAAAGGCCCTTGCCTCATATCCCTTAAAACCAAATTGGTGGAAAAGATTTGTAGACGACACCAACATAAAGTGGACTCATGGGAAGGAGAATCTGGAGGGATTTTTTAATCACCTGAACTCCATTTCCTCAGAAAATAAGTTTACTATTGAGGCTAAAGTAAATAGGTGCATTCCTTTTCTAGACGTTCTTATCATTAGGAATGAGGATGGAACACTAGGGCACCGTGTGTTTAAGAAGAAAACCCATACTGATAGTTATCTCCATGCCGAGTCCTAGCATCATCCAGCTCAGAAGTTTGGTGTCCTTAATACCCTTGCCATTAGAGCCATGAGAATATCTGATGCTGAACACCTTAATGAATAAATCAGTCACTTGTCGTATGTTTTTAGGGATTTGGGTTATAAAGAAAGAGATATCAAAAAGGCCCTAAAAAGAGTTGAGGGCTCGATCTTACCTCAGAAGCGCCATGAACCTCAAGAAAACGGGGGAAGGGTTTTTCTACCATACATTAAGGGTGTTATTGATAAAATTGCCAAAGTTATGAGGAAGAATGATATTTTCGCACAATTTTCAGCAATAGGGACTATTAGACAAAGAATCAGTTAAAGATGCTATAAGCCTGGAACAACTTAAAGGAGTGTATAAAATTGATTGTTCGTGTGGGAAAAGTTATATTGGTGAAATCGGGCTTTCACTTCAGAAACGACTCAAAGAGCACGGAACTGATATTAAGTATGAGTGATCGCGCAGCTCAAAGATCATTGCGAGAGAAGATCATTATCAAAGAAGGAAAGTAAGAGAGGCCCTTGAGATTATAAAACACCCAGATAACCTTAATAGGGATGGGGGATGTGAAATTAGCGACAGTTGGCGACCTCTTCTTCGACAAATCTGTTCTTCAAAAGCGCAATCCTTCTAGGTATAGTTTTTCTGGTAAATGGTCTTAGGTTTGTCTCTCTTCTTTTAAATGTCGTTTTAATAATTAAGGTACTTACTTTTAATAATTATTCTCATTAATTAATTTTTATTTTGTCTAAAAAATAAAAATTAATTAATTAATTAATAATTATTATTAGCAACTACTTAAACCTAATTTATCCTCTAACATAAATTAATTTTAGTATTAATTATTAGATTAAATAAACATAATTAATAAAATAAAATAAATAATTATTTACTTTATTAATATTTATTTACATATTTAAATAAATGTCAATACTTATTAGTAAATAATTAGTTTATTTTTATAACCATTAGTGATATTAACCATCCCTAAATAATATAGGTTTTTATTTAAGGATTTTTTCTAAATTAAATAAACCAATTAACTAATTTAGTAAGCAACATAATATTTAGTTATTTACTTAATTAAGATTTATTTAGTTAATTAAACATTAATATTAATACATAGTTAGTTTTTAATACTAATTAATTATATATATTTATTAATTTTTACTAAGTATTGCCTCATTTTAAATAAATAAGTAATTTTAGGATATTATCACATTATATTTAATAAAAGTAAAATTAATTCATATTATTAAATTAGAAATAAAATTATTAAAAATTGGTAATAAAAGTTATTGGTTTTTTGAATTAAATTAAATAATAAAAATAAAATTTATAATTAAAATTAATATCTTTGGTCGGCTCCTGTCATATCCTTCTTCACTATTAATGACTTAAAACCCTTCTTCAAATTCTTCATTCAATTGTCATGAAGATGGATCCCCATTGGGATTCGAAATGTTGACAAATGTTTCTTGATACCGTGGATAATTCGGGAAGCTCTTCAGAAGAATTACTCTTCATATTTTAATATTAACCTATTATATCGTTAAAACCAAACATTAACCTTTTTACTTCACTGTTAAAATTAACAAAAAATTATAGAAAAATATCACCATAGGATATTGTTAACACCAAGTATTAACCTTCATACTTCACCATTAAAATTAAAAATCACTACGAGAATAACATGTGATGGGTACGAATTTAAAATATATCACAAAATAAACAAAGAATCTTTTATTTCAATGACGACTAGAGGCGGATGGGGACATGTGCGAGGGAACTCGAAGGAACAATGCCACTAACTGAACCAAGTACTTGACGAAGATGTGCGCTAATTAGATTGAGATTGTGGAGGGTCCAAAATGCTTATAGTGCCCACATCGGAGACTGTCCAAGTCATGGAAGGCGACAATGGGCACTACAAAGTCAATGAAGTAATAAGATGGCGCAGTGTGCATAAAATCCCCACATCACATGGTTGGAAAGCACACAATAAATCTTACTAGCAATTGCACCGGGGGTGCAAGGGAACGCCGGAATGAGTTGACATGAATCATTTTGTGGTACATGTTAGGGAACATGATGAATGTGAATTTATGAGGGGTAAAATCTGCCATTGATTGATTACATGAATTTTTAGATTTAAAAGTATGAAAATTAAATATGTTGTTTGCTCAACTTGAAGGAGGAAAGAAGGTAGGTAATTTCGTCTCCATGACTTTAATTTAATAACTTTGTGGTTATTATCTTAAATCATTGTGTGTTAATAATAGTATAAGTAATTGACTCAAAATTGCATGAATGTAATTTAAATTAGAAGCAAACTATTTGAAAATAAACAATAGGTTTGTTTGTGAATCGATTTATAATCGTATAAACTGAGAGCGTATAAAGGAAATAATTTGTGTGATTTAGATATGTAGGCATAACTGATATGATGAGAATATATAGTATACAATATAGTAGACCATAGATCTCTTGTGCATCGTATAGATTTTCGCTAAGGCACCATTGACTTGTATTGAAGTTATGTAATGGTAAAAAGGTGTTACATGTTATTAAAACTCGCAGTAGTAGGCAGTTTTACATCATGGTACCAGCAAAAAGAGTAAGAGTGATATTGTTAAATATAGAAGGAAAGTGCTTAGGAACAAAAAGGAGGAACAAGTGTTAGCATAGTAGACTGATCATGCATGAAAGGTGTATGGTTGCAATCTAGTCGTAAATACAAGATGTTGCTCGACAACGACAGCACCAATTGACGTCCAAACTTGGGACGCGATTGAGATAGTATGCTCGAAGTTGCCTGTGTGCATCTCTTTCATGCACATGAATGAGGCGACGAATGAATATTTTGATCTTATGGAGTAGTTGCAATGTTGGGCGCAAACGGTATAGTGGTAGAGTAGGTGGAACTAAGAAGCGTTCCTGTAGAATGAGGAGTGCATTCTCCTGTTGAGTGATTTCTTCATAGAACTTGTTGAGTTGAGAAAGGTAGCTGCAATCCATAGTTGCTGCAAGGAAAGGAAAAGCATATAAGTGAACATGTAAAAATTTTACACTAATAATGAAAAGCATAATAAGAAACAAATAGTAGGAACAAATATGAGTTGAAATGATATTGGAAAGTGAAAATGTAAATGAAGTAGAAAATTTGCAAGGTCTTATTATGAGGAACAAGAAGAAAGAAGTAAAAGTGGAATGCAAGCGAACAGAAGGTACCAATAATAGGAGTTCTTCAAGGAGTGTGAATAATAGATTTGGATGCAACGTGTGCCTCTTCGTGTTCCCTGTGCATGACGTAAGGGTTGTCCTGCATACGTGAATAGCGTGAGTAGGAGAAGGCAGGGGAGATGCAAAGATCATTCAGCGAGCGAACTCTTGAAATAGCTGTGAAAGTGAGCCCTTGCCGGTCAATGTTGCCGATGTCAATTGTTGCCTTATCTAGTGTCATGCCTTGCGATTTATGGATTGTTAAGCCCCATGCCATGCCGAGAGGCATTTGTGTGCGTGAACCCCTTGTGATGGGGGGGATTGGCACAAATGTAGGATTCGAAGGATCCCATGGTGGACCATTGTAGTGAGGGAAGGCAACTACAACAAAGGATGGTAGTTCTGGTGGTGTACAAGCTGGTGAATATACGATTGCACGAACAATGCCGAGCGAACCGTTAATAAGACCAGTGCCAACCCACAGATTGCTTCTGAGAATAACACGTTGGTCAATGCAAAGGAGTATTTTCTTTGATAATTGATCATTTTTTGGTTGAGTAGTTTCTAGTTGCCTCTTTTCGGCAGCATAACAATGTGCAACTGGCTGATTTAATAATTTTAACATTGATTTATTGTGCAGGTCAACATCGTCATTTGTTGAATAAAGATGCATTGAAGTGGAGAATGATTGGACTTCGGCTTCAGGAAGATTTGTTTTTGAACGTGTCATAAGAAGATTCCAATCAGTAATAGTGGGTGTTGCATTGCGAAGGTTGGAGAGGATTTCGCGGAAGGAAATTTGTGCAGGACTTGTTCCTTGTTGCCGAAAAACTGTTGCAAGCGTAACCACAGTATTGAAGCTTTGCCAAAGTGCAGTGCCACGAGAATTGCCTACATACATTGGCGTGTCTTTTACAGGTGGTAGTTGGCCAAGGTCACCCACAAGGATTATAGAATGTCCACCAAATGGGCTGTTTCTATTTGATGGGAATGCCTCGCGCAAGCGATCATCAATTTGAGAAAGCAATTTAGGACCAATGAAGCTCATTTCGTCAATTAGAATGTAATTGATATGTTGAAGTTGTTCTTGAAGGTTTAGGAGGGAATGACCCTCTAAAGGCTCCATAGAGGATATAGGGATGCGAAAAGCAGACTGGATCGTTAAAGCATTAATGTGGAATGCTGCAACACCGGTAGGAGCAAGTAGTAGCAGGGGGCATTTTTCCATGGTGGAGCTTTCAAGGAATGCATTTTTTAAGAACTCAATTAGGAATGACTTGCCGGTACCAACAGTGCCTTGGATTATCATTTGGAGTGTTTTTTTGGCAATGTTGTTGCGGAACTGCGAGAAAATGATATTGAATGCAATGGTTTGGCTTGGGGACAAGGAGGAAAGGGAATGTGCAGATGGAGTTAGGAGTTGGTGGGATATTGTGGAGGAGCGGGTGGAGTCGATGAAGCGGATGGTTGTTTCTTGTAAGTGTGGAGGGATTGTAGAGTGGCCCCAATTATGGTTTGTGTCAAACTCACGATGGCCAAGCATTTCAAGCTCATCGAGGAGGAGGTTGTTACCTGGGTCGAGTTGAGAGAGAAACTGCCATTCATGCATGTCAAGTGTGGGGTGATGGGGAGGGTTGTTTGGGGATGAACAGATAGAGTCAGAAAGGTTCGGGGTGGATGGTTTGCGATGAACATGCCAAGGTTGATATGTGTGTCTAATTTCTTCCCAGTGTGCAACAATCCCTACATCGAATATGACAATATCATTAGGCAGGCTACGGAAAGGGAAGTATAGGAGGAGTTCGCTCCAGCAGAAGTCTACATAGGATGGTGATTCTTTCAATGGAATGGAGGTGTAACGAGGAAGAACTCGGACAACCATGGGAGGGAATATTTGTTTCCATGGTGATGTTTTTCGATGGGTGGAGAAGGACCAAGAGCGTGCAACTTCAATAAGAGACAAACTTTCAATTGCAGGTGGTCTTTGCATGTATGAGGAAATGAAAGGTGTTGATGGAGGATGACCATCTACTTCATGCGATACACGTTTGAAGACTTTTTTTTTTACATTGAGGGAGACAAAATAACGACTACACTTTGTAAGTGGGAGTTTTTGTAGCATGTGGCATGTTTCTTGTGCACCAATGTCTCGATCAACAACAATTTCGGTGAGGACTTTGCGGACGATAGTGATAGTAGGAGCATCTTGGGGGGAGCATTGTGAGAGGCATGAGAGCATTTGGTAGTAGCTTTCAGACTTTGCCTCTGATTTTGCTGCATACTTTGAAATGTAGTTCAACACAGCATGGCATTAGAGAACTGGTTGAAAATCAATGTTGGCCCTCCATATTGCAAGTAGCTGAGAATTGTGTACGTTGAGTTTGTCATCATTTCTAGTAGGGGAGTACACTTTTTTGCTAGAACCATCAATGTGAAGAGATGACGTGTTGCGAACCTCGCATGGGGCTCCATAGCGGCAAGTTGATGTGTTATTTCTTGTGCGTAAACATGTAGAAGAGTGGCAATATGTGTGCCTTTGAACAGAATTGAGGACTTTTTAATAGTCTTCTAACTGATTGCCTGCGAATATTTCATGCGTGCTAAGGAGGCATGGATCTTGTATAGATGAATAATTTATTCGAGGAGCTCAACTGTGAAGCGGGAGAGGATTCCAAGAAATGCAGCACTGATAAAAAAAATCTGTGGCCGCGCAGACATCTGGGCCGTTTCTCCAATCGAGATTGTCCATATCAGGTGCATTTGGAAGCCACAAAAACCCATAAATATGTGCAGAGCCACGATGTTGTCATTCATACCTTATAAATGAAGGGGACAGATAGTAAGATTGGATGTGTGGAAGTGAAAGGAATGAAAGATAAGAGAAGGAAGGAATAGTATGCATACCTGCACCAGTAATCCTTTATAATGAATCCTTTAAGTAGCACCTCTTCCAGGAATATTGTGAATCTGCAATGGATATATTGAGATGCACGATGCGGGTTTCTAACAATGTTTTGCATTCTCCATCGAGTTTGCTCATTTGAATTGGATGGAGGGTTGGAAGGCATCAAATTATGCAAGTCAGACCATTTTGTATCAGCTGCAATTAGTGTGAAGAATATGGTAGGGGTACCAATTTGAGTGATCATGTCCATTAGTTCTCCTCTAGCCCTGGTCCAAAAATAACGGCTTCCACGCAAGGATGACCCGAAACGCATAATTTGGTTTGGAATGGTGGAAGGGGGCGTTTGTTGGAGTTGGTGGTGAAGGTCAGCGACTGTTGCTGGTAGGGTGTTTGAAAGGTCCCTTTTAATGAAGACAGAGGCAGTTGCTTGGCTGCGATGGTGCATGATAAGGTTGTACAAGTAATATCGAAAGCGAGGATGTTGTGCAAAATGATTGTCATTGTAGCGCATTAGATGCATAGCGTATTCTTGCATGTCCAATTTTTCAATTCTTGGTTGGTTAATCATGGGAGATCCTGTGGGGAAGAGGGTGGGGAAGGCCATGGAGAATAGGCCCTCTGTGTTGTATTCATTGATTGGGGAAAGGCCAATGGTCGGCCATTGAAGTGAATGGGTGGTTGTTGAATAGGAGGAATCTATGTAGGCACGTATTTCATCAAGTTCAGAATGACAGTTTGGTAGAGTTGAAACAAAGGAGGATGGGTGGAGGTCAGACGGGCATGAGTGGGGAAGTTCAAAATTAGGAATTTTTGGAATGGCTTCATGGAGTGCGATGGAAGCTGTGTTGATATGGTGTAGCATGTTGGAAATGTTGGTAGGTGGAATAGGCAAAGCAGAGAGGGCAAGTTGGTTAATATGGACATGTTTGTAGTATGGATCTTTTTGTAGTTTGAATTGCAAAGCTGCATGGACATGTGTTCGACTAACGAAAAATTCATAGTTTTTTTCATCATAGCTAGTTTTTTTTACAACAAGGATGTCTAGTTCTTACAACATGCGAGGAAGAGAGGTGACAATATTTGTGATATCTTGTGGAAAACTAATAGTATGACCGGAATATTTCAATTGGCCACCACGTGCATGGGTGACTTGAAGAACGAGATTGACACGAGAAATGAGCATCTCTTCAACTTGAGTTAGGTAGGATAGGACATGTGGCTGGATACCTGGGTCCATGTTATTTGTAGAGGAGAAATGATGCGTTGATCATTCGGCAACACAACGGGTACAACAAATTATTCCATGACTTGTTTTTGTTTTCATGGATGGGTAAGCTTCATGAAAAATTGAGCAAGCTTGGATGGGACAAATTGCATCGATCCTTTGAAAAAACCGAAAATGTGCATGTTGTAGAAGGATGGGGAGAAATTGTTGGGCAGGTGGAAAGGGAGGAACATGGGGTGGCATATGTAAAGGGCAGGGAAGATTTGAAGGAGTTGAAGCGCTTGGAAAGGGTTGGTTAGGAAGTGGAGATGGAAGGGGAAGTTGGAAAGTTTGGGTGGGATGTATGGGGAGGACAAAATTTTGTGAAGTAATGGGAGTATTGTTGGTTTGAGAGCGAAGGTTTGTTCGACGATTTGAAGAGAGGAGGCGGCGTCGTGCATTGATGATGTCTTTATTAAGTGTGTAGTAGCGTCGTTGTTGTTCCCTTTCCACATTGTTTTCTGGCGGGGTTGGCATAGCTGTTGCAAGTAAGGAAAGGTATGTCAAATGCATGAAGTATATTGCGAGTGATTATTAAAGCGAAAATGTATTCAGCATAGGTTGCTTAGAAATGTGTGTTGGATATTTCAGATTGAAAAAGCATTTATTTTGAAATCAACCACATGTTGCATGTATTGGTTAGAGTAAAGTGAAGACATATTTTGTATTTTAAAAAAAGAGAAGAAGCAATTTATGTATTATTTTTTATAGTAAGCATAGGATATTCATATGTACATTTAGAAAATGTGTGTGTTGTAAAGAAGATCAAACAATGAAGGATGAAAGGCAAAAATATGTGACTAAATGTACATATATTAGAAAGATCCATTAAAGGATAATCGAATGACATATATACAAAATGTGATGAAGAAAGGAGTGGGTGATGAAGCGTTTAGGAGAAGTAGTAGAAAGTAGAAGGGCAATGGAAATATATAGTTACGATTACAAAACATGTCTGAAAAATGGATGAGGAATGGAAATCAAGGTTTAAGAAGATTGAAAGGGGAACAATGGGAAGGAAATGAAAATGTGTGGTGGAGGGTGGACATCTTAGCAGGAAGCTATTATGGGGAAAGTATGTATTGAAAAAGAGGTGGGGGAGAGATGAGTGAGAGCAAGAAACAAATGGTTAGAGTTTGTGTTAGAATGGGTTGGCAGGGGGAGGACCTGATTGCAGGGCCTCTAGGAGGGTAGTTGATGCTTCATCGTACGCAAGTTCTTCTGCGTGCATAAGAGTTGGGCGTAGTCGTTCAACACCGTTGAATCTATCCCTCTTTAAAGATAGTGTGAAGAGGAAATGGCGTCCTTTGATTTTGTTGTATATGTCGAAAACACTTTTAGGATCGGTTGAGAGGAGGCAGAGGTCCTTTGCGGAGACACCAAGAAGGGCAGTTGCGGCTTCGTCGAAAGCAACAACATTGTCGAGGTGGCCAGTGTGGTCTTGCAAATGGAGTCGAAGAATGTAGCGATAGTCGCACTCATTGAATGAACCTTCACATTTTGAGCATCGGTAGGTGTTTTCATCTTGTCGTAAAGCCTTTCTCATGCATTGGATCCCATCAATGATAAGGGGAAATGCGAGGAAGTAGAAATTATCCATGTTAATAGAGGTAGTAGTAGCACGGAGCGAAATCCATGGGATATTTCGTCAGGTTGCATTGACAAAATGTCGGCAATTGTTTTCGAACTCAAAGGCCTCTTGCTTGTACTTTTGTATTTGCGGCTGAGCGACGGTGAGGGTGCTTTATTTCCTTCTCCATCACACCATTCTTTTAGTTGTTGTGCTTCAGGGACATCTGGATTTATAAGTAGCGAAGTCGTTGGGATTGTGCTGATAGTTTGGCCATTGAAATCGACGATCCTTCCCCCTTTAATTGCTAGCACAGAAATTTCACGAGCCATGCGCATTTCGGGGAGTGCACGACCTTCAGCATGGAAGTGTTCGCCCCACAAAGTGACATCAATGCTGTTCCTGGACATATCACAAAGAGTTATAGTTTTCTTGGGAGTCTCAGAGCCATCGCGTTTGCGAATGATAGACACAGGAGAGAGGGAGGCGACAATACCTATGACATCAACGATTGAATTAGGAGGTGAATGTTTGAGGGAACTTATAGGCACAAATTGATAGGTATGGGAAGGAATTGTAAGGTCATCACCGAATACTTGTGACACTGTTGATGAAGAGAAGAGGAGGATTTCGAATGGCCGTTTGAGATGGTTATATGAAGGGTTGGGGATATTTATGGTCCCATTTGCAACATTGTAAATGTGGCCAATTTTAATGAGAGCATGCAGGGATTATGCCAAGTCATTGAAGGCAAAGACATGCCAAGTCATTGAAGGCAAAGACATGGATTTGATCGCTGTCATGATCGACAAGGTCAAACCCCAGTGATTTTCCAGTGCCCCGTGCATTGCTAAATTCACGAAGGGGTGCCCTTGAAAGGACTCTGCCTTAGGTGGACCAAGATTTTCGGGTAGGGGAGAGTGCTTTAAAAGGGAGAACAGTTGTAGATGATAGGGTGGCGTTTTGGGAGGACAAGGAGTGAATGTCAAGGGAGGGTGGTGGTGAAAAGGGAGCCGAAGAAGAGGAGGACGATGTGGCTTTGTTCATTTGTTCAGTGGAGAGAATAATAGGGGCTGGGTCACCAACCAATGGTGCATCACACTGCAGTATGTCAAGATCGATGAGACAAAGTGACCTGCAAGAATGAGATATTTATTAGCAAATGTTTGGTCTCAATCTAGTCTCCTAAACTGAGCTCATTTAATTGTCAACCAGGATTTGTAAACTGCTGAAGTGAAGTGTACTATATGTACCTAGGTGCTTGTTTCCTAATGCGTTGTGTGTAGTGTTTTGTGATGTTTTTGGTCTTTTGTGATGATTTATGATGTTTTTGGTCTTTTGGTGGTTTTATGTTTGCAGGAAAAATGCCTAGAAAGCTAGTGGAAAGAAGTTGGTGATTAAAAACAGAGTTAAACCTAATTGATGGATAACAAATGGCAAATGCAATTGGAAACACTGAAGCTGAATCTAAACTATGACTAAATAAAAGCAAAGCTTGATAATGACTTTCAAACAAATGATTCAAAACACAAACTAAACTTGAGAAATGATCACTAAGCATGCAAATCCTCTAACTAAACAGTGAAACAACTAACTTACAATGATGCAATATTTTTTCCTTGATTAGAGATTTGAAACATATTTAGAGGAAAAACATTGTTATCACCATAAGATCCTCTATTCTAGAACTAGTTCCTATCTCTATTCTGCAATTTAATTGAATGTCACAAAACCTTTACTCAAAAGTTATTGATTTCTTTCCAAAGTAGTCTTTTGAGGAAGGGCTTTGTTTATAAAATGATGAGGAAATTGCAGAGGTACTTCAGGCCTTAAGATGATGTTGTCTTCTGTTCATATGGTTATAGATCAATTATAGATTTCAGAACAAGAAGAGGTTTGTGAATAATGAAGGCTGTCTTGTTAATCCTAACAACTGAAGTAATCTATTGTGCAATGGATGACAATTTGAATATGAAATGCAAGTGCAATGAGTTAATCTAAGGATGAACTTAAGATGCCACTAATCTAGAACAATGCTGAACTATAAGTCATCATCAAACTTGAAACAAAGTAATTGAACATGAGTTAAGTGCAATTAAACTCCGGAGCATTCTAACTAAGATACCATGCATTATTCTATGAAATTACACAATCTTTTTGTCAATCATTATTGATATTTTGGAAGAGTTCCTTCTTTTGGAAGAGTTAGAACAATTCTGACTGTGTAATTTGATGCAAATGCAAATATAAAGGACTGAAAGTAAATGAAAAACTAAGATATCATATCCATATCCTACTCATCATTATGATGTCTTGGGCAAGCATTTAAGAGCAAGAACAGAGATGATACTTAGTACAAACACACAACTAAATCATTCATTATCACGGTCATGTCTTGAACTTCTTAATAATTTCTTGGAAGAGTTTCTTCTTGTGGAAGAGTGATTAGAACAAGTGTAACTGTGATAGTGAACAGCAAAGACTACAACTAAATCCTACAGTACTATAGCTATTCATCATTCATCATTATAATCTTTTGGAAGAGTGTCTTCTTGTGGAAGAGTTAGAATGAATATAACTACAGTAGCTAATTAAAAACAACTATGAATTCAACTTCTAATCCTACAGTACTATAGTCATTTTCCCATTCACCATTATAGTCTTTTGGAAGAGTGTCTTCTTGTGGAAGAGTTAGAATGAGTACGACTACAGTAGCTAATTAAAACAACTATTAATTCAAATGCAAAACGTAAAGGCAGCTAGAAGACTTATCTAATTTACGCAAAATAAATCCGTGCAAGAGGCAGGGGCCCTCTACCACCTGACGGAATTCAACTCCCAATTAAATCAACGCCTTCACAACAACACTGTCTGCTTCATTAAAGATGAAAGAACTTGAACATAACACTCTGCGTCTTCATAAATGTAGCACAGAGTCTAAACAAAATCTAGCATCAAATCTAACATAAAATCTCTAACATAGCTCTCGGTCTCCCAAGTGTTTATAAAGCAAATGCACATAACAATACTTGCAACAATTTAGGAACGCTGTCTTTCCTTATCAGAATCACGTTAGGACTCTTGAAGTGGCTACGTGAAGAGGAAAAAGACATATGGACTGAGACAGTCCTAATAGAAGTCTGCTTTCCTAAATGTGTTCCCACGTTCCAAAACCGTACCCAGAATTCGTTTCTTCCTCCATGATGAGCAACGAACCATGTAGACATGACGTGGATTATGCCCATATGCGGTTTTCCTTGAGAGGCCACCTGGAACATACTCAAACATGAAGGCAGCTGCAGAATCGCCGGTTAGCTACGGAATGTCTGCATTCTGCAGCTAGTTCCGGTCAAAATGCTTTATAATGGCAAAAATCACAAAATTTAACAAGTCAGTCATGTAAATCATTCTAGAAGTAATTTTAACTATATTCATTGATCAATTGGGTCTAAAATAGCAATGGAAAAGGGAAAATGAGGTAAAATGAAGTGAAGGAAAGCACAATTTTGAGGCTCAACATACCCCCACTGCTGTCTCTTTGCATGTCCTCATGCAAATTATCCTATGAATTCAGAGGCTTCTGCAAGGACATCTAGTCCTCTCCTTTTCCTTTGTCTGGAAGCTAGAGATCTTCTGGGTTTTCTGATAACAAGTTTGAACCTTAGGTTGGTGAGTGCCCTGATTAGCTTTTTGTTCCTTGTCTTCAACTTCTCATTGGTCCTCTCCACTTTGTCTATATGCAGGGATAAGGTTGAATTGATCTTAGTTTTGAGCTTGACTTGATCCTTGAGAATTTCATTCTCATTTTTGATGTGTCTATTCAGTAATTCCAACTCATACCTATCCCTTCTTAATATATCTATTTCAGACAGTGGAGGACTGGGGGTTCTCTCTCTGCTTTCTGAAGCTCTCCTCTCCAAAGTTTCCACACAGTCATAAATTTCCTGTTGAGCAGGGTCAATTTCAGGGGTTCCTTCATAAAATTCCTCTTCAACATCTTCTTCCATGGATGTTTCCTCATCTTCTATATCAATCACCCCTGTTTGTTTGATTTGAGTTTTCTTTAGTTTTCCCTTTAATCTGTGGCTTCTCCTAGGTTGAGAAGATCCTTCTCCTTTCTCCATGGCAGATTTCTTGATTACCTTTCCTTCCTTAAGTTGCCTCTTGATTTGGGTCAACTTCTCTAAAATGATTTCCTCACTGCTCTCTTGGACTGGTTTGTCAATTTCAACTTTTGAGGCCCTCCATTTCCTACTTATCTTTGTAGGCTGTGGTTCAGGTGATGGTTCTTTTGCTTCTTCAAAATGATTTCTTATTAAGAAATCGTCCCATGTATCATTTGTTTTAGCTAGATGATGTTCAATCAAAATTTTGACCAAACCATGATGATATAGGGTTGTCTCTAAAAATTGAACTCTTCTTTGGACACAAGAAGCCATCTTCTTCAGACTTTGAAGCAAGAAATATGGTAGGTTTAAGTCTTCCCCCAGAAAATGCATCATTAGTCTAATGTGGTAGACATAAAATGTTCCATATCTACCCTCACATGTAATAAATTTTTGCAAAAGAAGTAGTATGTTTCTCCATTTGTTTTTCAATGCAGAACTGGGAATTCCTTTCTTAAATACACTGACATCTATACTTGGTGATTTTAAAATTTATTTCCAGTAGTCATTGTGGAATTCTCTATTTTTAAACCATCTCTCTCCAGTTCTGAGCAATCCTGTAGCCTCTGCAATGAAAACTTCAGTGACAGTAAATTTGACATCTCCTACTTCAACTTCGGTTCCTTGAAATGATCTTGCAAATGTTTTAGTGACTTCCTTGTGGAAGCCATTAAATTTCTTCAAAAATTGAAGCCATCCTATTTGTTGTAACATTTCTTTGCATTGAGGGTAGCCTTCTAAATATTTTGAACCTACTGGTTCAGTCCTTACAATGAAACCCATGATTGCTTCTTCAATTTTCAAATTAACACTCTTCTACCCACAAAAACAATGACTTTCTCTTTCGGATTGAAATGACTTTTAAGTTCTGAATGGAAGTGGCTTCAAACTTTGGAATGACATACCTTTGATTAATAGTGGCAAAAGCTTCAAAACTTCGGGCTGATATTCCTCTGTTGACAATTGAACTTTGGACTGATATGTCTCTGTTTAACAGTGACAACCGGCTTCAACTTCTTCACTGCAATACCTCTAGCTCTTGGTAGCAAATGGTTTCGAATTCAACATTGCAATACCTCTGTCTCCTAGTGACAAAGGACTTTAAACTCCACACTGCTACACTTCTGTGTTTATAGTGAAAATGCTCAAACTCTGCCCACAGTGATATTTTGTCTGCCCACGGAATCAAATGGCTTCAAATTCTCACGCTGTTATACCTCTGAATTTACCCTTTTGCTCTACTCTGAGTTTACAATGCTCAATGCTATTCAAACTGATATCCTTTGGCTCTGCTCTCGGTGATAATAATATCTCTGTCTACGGAATAAAATGCCAGCTACAGAATGAAGTGATGGCAGTGGTCACGGAATGAAGTGGTGGAGTGAGGTGGATGGAATGAATTAATGATTGAAGAGACGGCGGAGGTTTTTACGACGACAGAGGGAATCATCATTGAATGATTTGGTTAAGAGACGTGGAGAATTCAAACACCTCGGCCATTTTAACCGCTCACATGATATCGGATATGAAATTTGAAATGAGAAGTTTTAATCCAAAGTATGTGGAGGGTTTATTGGTATTGATCAATAAAAATAATTAAAACAACCTTTTCAAACAATCCATAACTAAAACTATGCTAAAATTTAATGAAATGCCATTATAATTTAAACTTGTTACCTCTGCCTTTCATTTGATTTTTGTAGTCTTTGTCTTCTCTGCTCACCTTTGGAAGAGTCTTCATAATCTTCTTGATGCTTTTGATTGATGGATACACTGGATCATTTTATTGCAATTCTAATGTTTGCTGATTGATGCCTTCAGGGTTTGTAGCTGCGGAAAGACTGTCTGGCTGCAGAAAGGCTGATCAGCTACAGAATGTCTACTGAGCTGCAGAATGTTCCTGTAGAGCACTTTGATCATGGAATGAAGTGTTTTTGGAATATGGGTGAGATGTTATGTGGTATGAATGAAAATGGATGATGGATTATGATATGTATGAAGTGGATGATGAAATGGAATGGATTCAGTTTATGAAATGGAGTGAAAGAACATAATAACTGTACTGCAATTCATGACATGTTTTATTCACTTACAACAAGACATCAAATTTTGTATTTTGTCATGAAAATGAGATGGATGGAGGATGAAATGAGATGAATGA
The DNA here is from genome assembly GCA_034641835.2 of Pinus albicaulis. Taxonomy (NCBI): domain Eukaryota; kingdom Viridiplantae; phylum Streptophyta; class Pinopsida; order Pinales; family Pinaceae; genus Pinus; species Pinus albicaulis. The sequence continues at coordinate 613,708,962 of CM076581.1, forward strand.
AATGGGGAATGGAGTGAATTATGAATGGTGGAATGAAATGGAGTATGAGTGAATGGAGTGAAATGAAATGAAATGAATCATAAGCACTATGGAACTGAACTTATGATTTTTGTAACAGCTGCTTGTAAAAACAAAAATGGGAAAAGTTAGAGTGTCAGAGAGACTCTGATTTTCACCCTATCTTTTCTGTATAAACATGCCAATCAATGATTGGTTTTCATGTTTATACCTTTATTTTATTTTATTTTATTTATTTATTTATTTATTTTTATTTTTATTTTTCACAAAGAACTGCTTTAGAAAATTTAATCAAGTTGATGAAAAAGAGAGACTCTTCTTCATTAACTTCACATCATTACTTCCTTGGAACTTCTTGACAAACTCTTCCCTTGAGAGTGGCTTGTGGTAAAGCTTCAGTCTATGACCATTCACAAGAAAAGCGACCTTTTCTTCATCTATAGTTCTGATTTTGACTGCCCCATTATCAAAAATTTCAACAATTTCATATGGCCCAAGCCAATGTGTCTGAAATTTTCCTTGAAAATCCTTGAATTTTGAATCAAACAAGAGAGCCCAGTCACCCTCTTTGAATTTCTTCTCCTTGATGTACTTGTCATGCCATTTAGCCCTTTGCTGTTGGACTAGACTTGTTTTCTGAACTGCATCTTGTCTGATCTCATCCAATTCATTAATTTGCTCCAGTCTATGCTTTTGTGCCTCCGTTAGATCAAGTCCTAGCTGAACTGCCATCTTGAAGGTTTGAATTTGGAACTTTATGGGAAACAAAACTTGCTTTCCATAAACAAGCTCATAAGGAGTATGGCCTGTTGTGTTTCTCCATGTAGTTCTATAGGCCCACAAGGCTTCAGGAAGCCTATCTACCCAATCTCTTCTATGTAGATGAACAGTATTTGTTAGGATTCCTTCAATGACCTTATTAGTGGATTCCACTTGACCATTTGCTTGTGGATGATAAGGAGTAGATGTTCTATGTCTGATTTTATACTTCTCCATCATTTGCTCCACTAGCCTTGATGTAAATTGAGCTCCTTGATTTGTAACAATTTCCCTTGGGACACCAAAACGAGTAAAAATATCCTAAAAAAGAAAAGTAACTACAGATGATTCATTAGCAACAAGTAATGGTTTAGCTTCTACCCACTTAGTAACATAATCAGTGCAAACTAATATATATTTCTTTTGTCTTGATGGAGGACTAATAGGTCCTACAAAATCCAAAGCCCATTTTTCAAAAGGTTCAATGTGTACCTGAGGTTGTAATGACATCTCACTTGAAGGAGAAGGTTTTCCTACCCTTTGGCAACTGTCACACCTTTTGACATACTCCTTTGCATCTTTAAACAAAGATGGCCAATAATATCCTAAATTAAGGATCTTATAGGCTGTCCTCTTATCTGCAAAGTGTCCGCCACAAGGTTCATCATGACATGCCTTGAGAATTTCGGGCATCTCATCTTCACGAACACACCTTCTAATGATCAAATCTGGACCTGTCTTGTACAACTCATTAGCGACCCATGAATATCTTGCACTATCATTAATGATTTTTCTTTTATTCCTTGCATTCATAATTGAAGGAAATTTTCCTGAAACTAAATAATTGGCAATATCAGCAAACCATGGAGTTTGAGTAGAGATTGCAAAAATATATTCATCAGGAAATTGATCTTCAACCGGAGTGTCATCTTTGATATTTTGGATTCTAGACAGGAAATCAGCCACAGTGTTTTGTTTTCTAGGCCTATCTAGAATAGTAATGTTGAATTCTTGCAATAGTAACAACCACCTTATAACTCTGCCATTAGTGATTGATTTATTCATTAAGTATCTAATGGCAGAATGATCAGTGTGAACAAAAGTTTCATAGCCTGTTATATAGTGTCTAAACTTGTTTACGGCATGAACAACAGCTAAAAACTCTTTTTCAGTTACAGTATAGTTTAACTCTGCAGGAGTCAAATTTTTACTGATATAATAGATGGCATAGGGAATTAAATCTTTTTGTCCCAATACTGCTCCTAGAGTTGTATCGGAAGCATCTGTTGAGATATGAAAAGGTAACTTCCAGTTAGGTCCCCTTAATATAGGTGCTTCAGAAATTTTGGTTTTCAGGGTTTCAAAAGCTAACTGGCAATCAAAAGTCCACTTAAATTCACAATCTTTGGTGAGTAATTTGAAGAGTGGAGATGCTATTTTGGTGAAGTTTTCTATAAATATTCGATAATACCCTGTAAATCCTAGAAAACTTCTAACAATACCTTCAGTAAACATCATAAAACATTTTTCATGACTAAGTGAAAGGTTTGCTTCTTGACATCTTTTTAAGACTTTTTCCAAGTTTTCTAAAGCCTCTTCAAATGTGTCCCCATAAACTGTGAAATCATCCATGTACACCTCTACACAGTCATGTATTATATCCGAAAAAATTCCTAATACTGCCCTTTGGAATGTTGCAGGTGCATTGCATAATCCAAATGGCAATACTCGGTAGGCATAGGTACCCCAAGGACAGGTGAATGTGGTTTTGTCTTGGTCTTCAAGTGCTACTTGGATTTGATTGTAACCACTGAACCCATCTAGGAATGAAAAGTACTTTTTACCTGCTAATGTATCTAATACTTGATCTATGAAAGGTAAGGAAAAATGGTCTTTAAGAGTAGCTTTATTCAGTTCTCGGTAGTCAACACACACCCTCCATTTTCCATTTTTCTTAGGCACAATCACCAAAGGAGAAACCCACTAACTATCTGAAATAGGATAGATGAAATTAACATTTAACAATTTTTGCAATTCTTCCTTGACAATTTCCCTAAGATTTGGGTTCATCCGCCTTTGAGGCTGTCTGATTGGTTTGCAATTTGCCTCTATATAGATATGATGAGTACAAGTCTTGGGACTTATCCCTTTCATGTCAGTGTATTCCCATGCATATGCAGAAGAATGTCTCTGTAATACTTTGACTAACTCTTCTTGTTGAAATTTTTCTAGGTTTTTATTTATATTCAAAGTTTTGCCTGGAAAAATTTCACTTGTAGAGCTGCCAAATTTGTCCATAGAATGAAGAGACATCTGCCTAGATGACAAAATTCAATATTGGATCCCTCCTGAAATGATTCATGTTTATGTTCTGGAGAAGATTCAAAGTTTTCTAGAGTATTCAGAATTTGATTATCTTCACTAATTTCTGAGATTGTGAAGAGTGGTTGTAAATATTCTTCATCCTCTATCCATTGAGTGTCATCTAGATCTGTAATTGTCCTAGCTGGAGGATATAAAGTGGATTTCTTTGTTGAACTACCATCAGAAATATACATATCACCGGACCTACAACTAATAAAAGCATCAGCTGTGGCCAACCAAGGTCTTCCTAATATAACAGGATGGCCTTCTAGATTATTCTTGGGAGTTAGGATCATGAAATCCACAGGGTATTCCCAAGAATCTAGGGACACCGGAATGTCTTCTATTACCCCATCTGGTTTGATCACTGATCTATCTGCTAATTGTAACAGTGTGGGTGTAAAGAGAAGATTAGGAAGTTTCAGTTTGTCCATGATCTGTCTACTCATGATGTTTATTGCTGCTCCTAAATCAATGAGTGTGTTTTGAATTTCAATTCCGTTGATGTGAATTTTGACAACTGGATTTCCTGGGTCAAGACACTTTGGAATAGCAATCTTGCCCATCATAATGTCTGCTATTTGTCCTACCAGTTGAGTTTTCTTGGTTTCTCTTATTCTTTTTCTTGTTGTCTTCATACTCAACTCCTTTATTGTTTTTGCTAAAATTGGGATTTCCTTGATGGCTTGCAATAATGGAATTTTAATGCAAACATTTCTCAATTCATCTAAGAAATCATAATTAGGCACCATTATTTGTTTTTCTACACCTTTATCAATTTGTAATCTTTCCGGGAAGGGAGGTATAGAAGTATATGTGGATGGTTGCTCTAATACTGGAGTTGGATTTATTGGATCTTTTTGTTTCAGTTTTTCAATGTTTTGATCTTGAAAGGATGTGTCTTCCTCAAGACTTTTATTAACCCGTAGGGAGTCTTCCTCAGAATTATCTTGTTCTTGTATGATCACAGAAGGTTTCCTCTTCTCAAGTATTCTTCCAGACCTAAGTTGAACATCACTAAGGTCTAGAGGAGTAATTAAATAAGTTGGAAATTGTTGACCTTCTATCATGTATGTATTCTGAGGGTTCTTATTATTGGGGTTTGGTATGGGCTGAGCCGGCAATTGATTGGATTTTTGAGGGAATGGTAATGGAAGTGGTTGATTTTGATGTGGTTGGTTCTGATGATGTTGTTGAGGATTTTGTTGAGAATTTTGTGGAAAATTTTGTTGAGGATTTTGAGGATAAAAATGTGGATATGGTGGATAAGATGGTGGATACTGATAATATGGAGAGTATCTTCCATAGGGACTTTGTGTTCCTTGTGCCCAAAATTGAGATTGATTTTGATATTGGGGCCAAGGTTGCTGCCAAGAATTCCAAGGTGGAGGTTGATTATACATTTGATCATGGAATCCTTGTGTTTGAGGTCCCTGCCAAGGTCTTCTAGATACAAAGTTAAGAGATTCTGTGAAGTCTGTAGGAGTTTCTTCTTGAAAAACAACCTTGAGACCAGGAAGAGAAGGACAATTCTTAGTCTCATGTTTTTCAGAACAAATGACACAAGTCTCTACAACTTTTACATCTAAAGGACACTCTCTCACGGCACGTTTCTTTCTACATTTGGGACAAAAGATTGCCAAAGCATCAGATTCAGCCTTCTGCTTGTTTTGTATCTTAAGGGTGTCTATTTGTTCACTAAGACTCCCTAAGATGTCAGATTTAAAATCATCAAGCATGTGTCCTATTTCTGATCTACTTACTGTCCCAGAAGCAGATTTACTTGCTCTTGCAAGAGCAGGATCTCTTGGACCTTTGGCAGTTTTAGATTTCCCTCTTGAAAGGTTGATACATAACTCAGATATTTCTGGTAATGTGAGTTGTGATATATCCCCTTTTCCCATCATGTTTAGGATATCCAACCATTCATCCCTAATTGTTTTCAAGAAAAGAGCTTTTAAGGTGTCTTGATCTAGATTTTCCATTTTTGCCCTTTTTATGTTGTAATGAAATCTTTCCAACAAATCTTCCAAATTTTCATCTTCTTTTTGTAACATCTTGAACACTTCTTCCTTATGATTAACCAGCATACAATAATCCAAGTATCTCTCTAGAAATTCTTGTTTCATGTCTTCCCAAGTTCTAATAGAGCTACTGATTAGACTCATAAACCACTTCAATGCTGCTCCCTTCAAAGTTGAAGGAAATAATTTCAGTTTTTGAGCATCTTGTAAGTAGTCATAAGTCCTACACAACACTTCAAATTCAAATAAGAAAGTTTCAAGATCTTCAGTTTTAAGTCCATAGAAGTTTGGAAGGACAGAGGGTGAAATGTTTTTCATGGTTGTATTGGTTTCTTCATCAAGTATAGGGAACCCAAAAGAGCTTCCTATTCTACCTCTTCATCCATCTGCACCTCTACCTCCTTCTCCTCTTCCTCCTTCTCCTCTACCTCTACCTCTACCTCCACCTCCAAATAATGTGTGTTCTCCATTAAAAACTCCTCCCCCTCCTTCTTCTGACATGGTTGACTCTCCTGTGGAAGTAGAAAGGTTTGTGTTCCTAACATGAGTTTTTAGATCTTCTTCTATGGCAGGTTCAGTGGATGAAGTGGAAGGTTTCTCTAATGAAATAGGTGACCTTAGATCTTCTAGAAGTCCAGGATCAGTAAAGGATGGAAGATTGGTTTGAGTTGAAGGTGTACTAGCTCTGGATCTAGATGAAACAAGTGGTGTTCTAGAAATCAAACTTCTACCTCTACTGCTTATAAATCTTCCCCTTGAATCTCTCTCCCTACACATAAAATTGTTTTTGGATGCTAAGAAACAAAGGTTACCTAGTTTTCACTTCCCCGGCAACGACGCCAAAATGTTTGGTCTCAATCTAGTCTCCTAAACTGAGCTCATTTAATTGTCAACCAGGATTTGTAAACTGCTGAAGTGAAGTGTACTGTATGTACGTAGGTACTTGTTTCCTAATGCGTTGTGTGTAGTTTTTTGTGATGTTTTTGGTCTTTTGTGATGATTTATGATGTTTTTGGTCTTTTGGTGGTTTTATGTTTGCAGGAAAAATGCCTAGAAAGCTAGTGGAAAGAAGCTGGTGATTAAAAACAGAGTTAAACCTAATTGATGGATAACAAATGGCAAATGCAATTGGAAACACTGAAGCTGAATCTAAACTATGACTAAATAAAACCAAACCTTGATAATGACTTTCAAACAATGATTCAAAACACAAACTAAACTTGAGAAATGATCACTAAGTATGCAAATCCTTTAAATAAACAGTGAAATAACTAACTTACAATGGTGCAATATTTTGTCCTTGATTAGAGATTTGAAACATATTTAGAGGAAAAACATTGTTATCATCATAAGATCTTCTATTCTAGAACTAGTTCCTATCTCTATTCTGCAATTTAATTGAATGTCACAAAACCTTTACTCAAGAGTTATTGATTTCTTTCCATAGTAGTCTTTTGAGGAAGAGCTCTGTTTATAAAATGATGAGGAAATTGCAGAGGTACTTCAGGCCTTAAGATGATGTTGTCTTCTGTTCATATGGTTATAGATCAATTATAGATTTCAGAAAAAGAAGAGGTTTGTGAATAATGAAGGCTGTCTTGTTAATCCTAACAACTGAAGTAATCTATTGTGCAATGGATGACAATTTGAATATGAAATGCAAGTGCAATGAGTTAATCTAAGGATGAACTTAAGATGCCACTAATCTAGAACAATGCTGAACTATAAGTCATCATCAAACTTGAAACAAAGTAACTGAACATGAGTTAAGTGCAATTAAACTCCGAAGCATTCTAACTAAGCTACCATGCATTATTCTATGAAATTACACAATCTTTTTGTCCATCATTATTGATATTTTGGAAGAGTTCCTTCTTTTGGAAGAGTTAGAACAATTCTGACTGTGTAATTGGATGCAAATGCAAATATAAAGGACTAAAAGTAAATGAAAAACTAAGATATCATATCCATATCCTACTCGTCATTATGATGTCTTGGGCAAGCGTTTAAGAGCAAGAACAGAGATGATACTTAGTACAAACACACAACTAAATCATTCATTATCACGGTCATGTCTTGAACTTCTTAAGAATTTCTTGGAAAAGTTTCTTCTTGTGGAAGAGTGATTAGAACAAGTGTAACTGTGATAGTGAACAGCAAAAACTACAACTAAATCCTACAGTACTATAGCTATTCATCATCCATCATTATAATCATTTGGAAGAGTGTCTTCTTGTGGAAGAGTTAGAATGAATATAACTACAGTAGCTAGTTAAAAACAACTATGAATTCAACTTCTAATCCTACAATACTATAGTCATTTTCCCATTCATCATTATAGTCTTTTGGAAGAGTGTCTTCTTGTGGAAGAGTTAGAATGAGTACGACTACAGTAGCTAATTAGAACAACTATTAATTCAAATGAAAAACGTAAAGGCATCTAGAAGACTTATCTAATTTACGCAAAATAAATCCGTGCAAGAGGCAGGGGCCCTCTACCACCTGACGGAATTCAACTCCAAATTAAATCACGCTTTCAAAACGACACGGTCTGCTCCATTAAAGATGAAATAGTTTGAACATAACACTCCGCGTTTTCAGGAATGTAGCACAGAGTCTAAACAAAATCTAGCATCAAATCTAACATAAAATCTCTAACATAGCTCTCGGTCTCCCAAGTGTTTATAAAGCAAATGCACATAACAATACTTGCAACAATTCAGGAACACTGTCTTTCCTTATCCGAATCATGTTAGGACTCTTTGAAGTGGCTGCGTGAAGAGGAAAAGACATCTGGACTGAGACAGTCCTAATAGAAGTCTTCCTTCCTAAATGTGTTCCCACGTTCAAAACCATACCCAGAATTCGTTTCTTCCTCCATGATGAGCAACGAACCATATAGACATGACGTGGATCATGCCCATATGCGGTTTTTCTCAAGAGACCACCTGGAACATACTCAAACGTGAAGGCAGCTGCAGAATCGCCGGTTAGCTACGGAATGTCTGCATTCTGCAGCTAGTTCCGGTCAAAATGATTTACAATGGAAAAAATCACAAAATTTAGCAAGTCAGTCATGTAAATCATTCTAGAAGTAATTTTAACTATATTCACTGATCAATTGGGTCTAGGATAGCAATGGACAAAGGAAAATGAGGTAAAATGAGGTGAAAGAAAGCACAATTTTGAGGCTCAACAGCAAATATGGGAAGTAAAATGTTAGGAATGAGAATTGAGATAAAGAAGGGACGGAAGAGGAGAATAATTAAAGGGGAGGAAGCGGGGAGGTGGCATGTGCATAGCTTACATGGAATGATGTGCATATGTGCACGAGCTTTTTTGAGACGAATTATCGAGCCTATTCGCAACTCCTCATTTTGCGCAAACTTTGTATGTGAAGAAGGAAGTAGAACGGCGTGCTTGTGAGCACCATCGGACAATGATACGCGGTAGCGAGGCGTTGTAGCTCGAGCGGAAGTTATTTGTTCAAGTGCAATGATCTGGAGGGTTGGTTGTAGGTCGATAGCACCAGCAAGGAGCGATGAGAGCCCATTGCAGGTCAAGGATGTTTCCATGGCGATGCAGCTGGTATTGTAAAACAAGGTCCTGCTAGCGAATATAAATATGAAGGTAAAGAAACTAAAGAAGAGGATGTGTACATAAAGGAATGAAAACTTCTAAGTTTGCAATTTAAGAGAGTTGAAGCAAATAAACAAGAATTGACAATATAACAACAAATGTTATACAATGATGAATCCATAGTCCTTGGAATTGTTAAAATTTGTATGCCTTTTATAAATAACAAGAATTTAATACCTTTCATGTCTTAATGATCACAAATTTGATTTCTATAAAAGAAGAAAAGTTGTCTAAAATACAAATAATGTAAAATTCATGTTCAAAATTAGTCGTTGGTGGTTGGAAATTAATTTGTGCTTCTTAATTGAAATTTAACTAAATAGTTCAATGATATAGTTGAAGATAATAAATCATAGATTATGGGGTCTAAATTTTCTAAGATGTATTGAAACTAATTAGGTTAAATAAATTTGTACAACATTAACATTATTTTCAAATAATATTTATCAAGAGAAATTGTGAATATATTTCGATTGTTAATAATTTAGTTTCATGAACTAATCATGTTGATTTTAGATAAATTTTCAATATGCGTTCATTGCTAATAATTTAATTTGTATTTTTCTGAACCAGTTATCTTGATTTGTGTTTAAGATTTTCTCCCATTTGAAGAGTATGGAAGAAAAGATTTTAAAAATAGGAACAATTTGAAGTTGGACAAATGCAAAGTTAAAAAAAGTTAACATTTTGAAGTTGGACAAATGTAAAGTTTCTACTTCAAGTTATAGCTTTATGGGATGATGTCACAAAAAAATTTAATTTGACAATTTTAATGTATATTATATTAAATTATTTTAATATATATATTTTGAAATAATAATTTATGATTTAGTAAAAGTAGACTTTATTCTTTGAATATTATTATAATGAGTAATTAAAATTTAAATAAATTTTAAATATGTGAAAAAAAACAAAAAATACAATACACGTCATAAAATATCAATAATTTAAAAATAATACGTTATTGGAGGGTGTTGTAATTGAATACAACCCCTCGTAGAAAATTCCCCACTTCATGACGTGGCGGACCAACACTGCACCCTCGTCCCACGACCTTGCATCCCGACATGACAGAATATTGCCAACGTTGTGCCATTAAATTATATAGTAATAAACCAAATGGTGATTAATATTTACTGTTAGATAATACCCTTCCAACAGACTCCATAAAGCCATTTTCGTCCGAGTTCGATGAATCCACTCCTGCTTCAGTCTCATCCTCATTTCATTCCTCACCTCATGAGCTGGTCAACTTACATAACAGTGAAGCAAAACAATTGGCAGTGGTAACAAATTAGAATGTGGAACAGATGGATGATGAGGAAGCTGGTCCTTCGCATTTCAATTCTCCAGATCCTTCATTGAGACCTGTTGCATCAAATGGTTTCGTTCCAAGAAAATCAGGGAATAAAGATACAAGAGCTGAGCAATGAAGGAAGAAAGGAATGTGTCATAGATGCCGGAAAAGTAATCGGTTAAAAGAGAAAGAAACTTGTCTGGTATGTAATGCTAAATATTGCAGCAATTGTGTACTCAGAGCAATGGGGTCAATGCCTGAAGGGCGCAAATGTGTAAGCTGCATTGGTCTGTCTATTGATGAATCAAAGCGATCAAGTCTGGGTAAAAGCTCAAGAGTGTTGAGCCATCTCCTAAGCACCTTAGAGGTTCAACAAATCATGAAGGCTGAAAAGGAATGCCCGGCAAATCAACTGCGAGTAGAACATCTCAGTGTGAATGGAAGACCACTTTGGCCAGAAGAAATGGCTATTCTACTTGGTTGTCCTAATCCACCCCGTAAATTAAAGCCTGGGAACTATTGGTATGATAAAGTATCTGGATTTTGGGGCGTGGTGAGCAATTTCTTTCTCTCTTGGCTTTGATAAAATTTGGTTTTTGGGTCTTAGTTATGAATGATTTAAATTTTGAAAGCCAATGACTTAAGTACCCTTTTTATTTTGTGTCCGATTGAACAGGTAGGCCAGAAACCAAATCAGATCATAAGTCCACACTTGAATGTAGGGGCTGAGCTTCAAGCTGATGCGAATGGTGGCAAGACAAAGGTTTTTATTTTGTAAATAACCCTTTTGACACCAAAAAATTGTCTTGGCATTCGACATTTCAAAATCCCTGGACTGTTGAAAGTAAATTTTGGAATGAAACCAGATTTCGTTTGATCAAGTCTGAATAATCTGTGAGTTACTACTGTATGAGATCGTGAATATATAAAATATAAATCAAATAACAACTTTTTGCCAAAATATACGCCATTGCATTAAAAACCAACCAAGAATATGTGAAATATAAATCGAATCAGAAACCACCACGCCTACTGAGAAAGACCCTATCCCGGCCGCGCCGTGGTGGACTTCATGCATGGTTCGGCTTTGCATGAGGCCCACGTGCCTCTGGCTCTTTTAACCAACTAGTAAACACGTCAACAACAAACTCTTAGACACCATTTCACTTCTTTGCAAACTGTAATGCTCCTTGAGTATACTCAGAGCCAGAGGCTTTCGCATTACGCGCAGTGATGGGCGAACCAGAGGCGGTGGGATTGTAGCTTAACACATTCCCAGGTTTGCCTGTATTTTTCGTTTCTAGGTTTTTTGCACAACAAAACACAGCATGGCAATGCAGTAAACAACAAGAACAAGAAAAGGGCAGAGAATGTGCGGCGTACAACGGGCAAAAGGCAGAGGGGAGCTGTGAGACATAGCAACTTTTGTAACAGGCCGACTTGCATGGGAGTGGATTTGAAATTGAAAGTGGAGAACAACAGTTTCTCACTTGTCTCAAGCTACAGGACGGTTCCCAATTCCATGAATTCTCTTCTTAGCTTGTTAATGGGGTTTTGATGGATGGAAGTCCTAATCGAGGGCCTCACTTATCGTTTGTTAATGGAGTATGGGTGGATAAGTCCATGCCATTGAAGCCCAGTTTTGGGGATATTGTGAAGAAGCATTACAACACTGAAGCTTGACTGGTGGGTTTTCTGAATAAGGTCCATCATATTTGCTATTCTTCATTCTATTTATTATGATTTCTTTTGTCAAAGCAACCTAAAAAAAACATATTACCCTTAAATTTAGCATTGAGAGGACTGTGTTGGTGTAGTGTTAACTAAGAAATGTAGATTTGTTATTTTGAAACTACAGACTTACAAACCTGGGTATACAGCACCTCAGCGTCCTCATTCTGGTGGCATTGCCATTGATATCAGGTAACAATTTGGTCCACAAGCTAAGCTTTCTCCTCTGCAAGTTTTTTTAGGTTGCAATTAACTTTTCTGTTTTGACTGACAAATTGTTTTTTCCCCCTTTTTCCAATAGAGAATAGATGGATAATTAGAGTTTATATCAATGAAATAATTGCTTCTAATACTGTACTTTTACATGGAATATTCAGAAACGAGGTCTTTTAGAGCTTATGGATTCTTTCTCATTCTAATTTCTTGGTGATCTCCTAAATCAGTGGAAACTGGGGATCGCAGTTAGACCTGGATGATCCTCGTGTGACAGCTATGGCTGCAGCAGAACACCACCTTTTGGAAGCTAAATATGATGAATATACAACAGGCAAGTGGTGCTGCATGTTGTCGGTCTGCAGCTTTAATTGTAAGCCAGTTTGTTTCTAAAATCTTTTGATTCTTGAAAAATAATCATTGTTGCATATCAATTCAACTGATTATGCTTCTAATCATTAGTAATTTTTTAGTTTAGTTATTATGGTAGCTTTCTAATTTGAAGCGTGTACACATGATAGACTACTTTCTGTAAGTATGTCTTTAATGGGATAGCTGTTAAATTCATTATACATGGCACTTTTACTTCTACGTCACGCCCTAGCCATAGCTAGTGCTGGAGGAGATGAGGATGTTTCAACATTCTTCACAGTAATTTTCTTACTTAGAAGCATTGGTTGATATCATTATTTTCAACAGGAAGATGGTCATGATTATGTTCAATTGTAATTTATGAAGTTTTAAACTACCAGTTTGTCAAATGGTTGTCTTTGGTGAAAGACTCAACCAAACACTTTTTGCAAGTCCACAGACATAATTGGTTTTCTTTGTTTGCTCTTATGATTTTCAAGTATTTTCGTTCTCAGCTCCTCTTAAGAACTGCTGGATTCCTTTTGCCATGCTAAATTATGGCACGGGCAATGAATATTCTACAGAATCAGAGACAGAGATAGGTACTCCACGCATGTACTGAAAATAAATGCCTTCTTTTAAGTATTTTTGATGGGAAATCTTGCTTACATGAAGAGGAACATATTTTAGACAACTAAAGATGATAATTTGTATAGTAATTGTTTATCTCTCTTTTTAATATTCCCTGTGCTAAGATTGATACTTGGAATCTTATTTTACAGCCTGATATATAATCTTCACATAACTTTTCTAAGATTTTTGTTTTATATAGTTTATAATGCTACATGTGTTGTACTGCAGGATGCAGTAATGACAGCAGGTGAAGTGGCTTTTCTTATGCAAGCACGTCGGGCTCGAGGGCTAAGATTTGTAGGAGTTGCATCAACTTCTTGATACAGAGTTGTATTATTTTTAGCTTCACCTCATCTAATATTGTAAACCTTTTCAATGTGCGGTGAAAACATAAAAAAAAACATCTCATTGATATTGTTCCTAAATTCGTAATGCACTGATATTATTTTCTTTCTAATTGCAGGTAACAGAAGCTTACCAGCAATTTGTAAATCCGAAATCTGAAGTTCTTCAAGGTGGAACTCGTCTTTAGGTTGGAATTCTTCAGGCTGGAAGCGGGGCTGCAAGCTGGAAGTTGGCACTACTCTGTTTAGTCAGATCGAAGTGCATTTAAGCACATCGAAGCTGGCTGCAAGCTGTGAAGTCGGCTGCAACTTGGAAGTCGGCAATATTGTAATCTTCAATGCATTAAATGGATGAAATGGTTGCATTTCTTGTTTTCTATGTATTAAATTATTGGTGGCTGGAGAATTAATATCGGATGCCATGAATATTATCGAATGCCATGAATCTTATCCACCAGCAAACAGTTCTTATCCACCAGTGATCAAACGTAATCAATTTCAATCTGCCGTGAAATTAATCTGCCGTGTAAATTTTAGTGATTCAGCAAAAGCAAACTCTAGTGCCGTGTAAATTTCACTCATTTAATAACATTTCAAACGTAATCAATTTCAGGAAAATCTGCTGAGGAGCTGCCACATGTCAAGATTTGACTAGCTGTGAGGAGTTGCCAAATGTAAAATTTTAATTGGTTCCATGCGCGGTAGGAAAAGCTCTTCATTGGTTGGGGTGAACAGTGTTTGCTCACCCCAAGCCCGCAAAGAAAATGCCTCCGACGTAAAAATAAATTAGCACTTTATGAATGTAATAAAAGTTTTCAAAATAGCTATTGAAAAACACTTTACATATAAAACAAAGCTTTGAAATTGGTCCCGTAGACTTCACTCCACCATACAAAACCTTCATTGACATACAACCATAATGCTTAACCATGTCATATTAATCGATTTCTTTTAATATGCGCATATTAAATAATTCACAGTTGAAGAATTCCTTCACTTTGCCATGCTTAACATCTACTTGTAAAGGTAAAAGCGAGAGAATGTGAGATGAGATTAGGCATATGAATATGGCTTAGAGAATATAAATGGAGTATATAACTATGAAAAAATTGTGTTATGCTCCAAATTTAGGAACCTTGGTAGTCGATACAGTTGCTATGAAATGTTTCACAACCAATCTCCTTTGGACTTTTCTAGTAGCAGTTTTCAAGATAAAATCCGTGATGAATACCCTTTTTGGTATCTTGAAACACACCAATTTTTTTTTGTTTTTTGTTTTGTTTTGTTTTGTTTTTTTTTTTGCATAAATCACGGATTTCGCTTTTAGTGAAAATAACTCTTGTTGGGTCAATTTAATGGGTAAACTAACACAAGTATTTAATTATCAATCCGGGTTTGTAAAACTTGGAAGCATGTCCAAAATATATGGATTTCAACTACAGTCAATTTTAGAAGATGGATTATTGAATTTGAAGGAAATGCATATTACAAATATAAAACTTAACTAAATAATTTCTAATTCAATATGTAATAAGCAGAAGAAGAAGCTCCTAACTTAGGAGAAGTAGGTCGACCTTCTCTACAATACTACTTCATGAACATAAATAAAAAAATCGCTAATGAATAATAGCTTAAGATGCATAAAAAAATAATAGAAGAGGCTCCTAACTAAGGAGGTCCTTGCCATCCTTCTTTATAAATTCATTCATCATTAATGTCATTGTATGAAAACTGGAAATTCAGAAAATCACTTTAAACAAAAGCAAGAAAGATGAAGTCTAGTTTCTACTCTCTGATTAGATAGAAGGAGAGTTTAAATTAAACACTGGTTTGACCCTTCATATGCGGATTATAATTTAGATTAAGATTCATCAACACACATAACATATCATCATACATCTGATTAACTGATTTAAACATGAAGAAAAACTAGTTCATGAAATTTCAACTAAATTATCCAGAAAGTGCACTTAGCTCGGTGTGGGGGCCCTCCACCCTTGCCTCGCACACTGAAAGTACTTCTCAGCTAATGGAACTCAATCAATCATTCACCATATAGAACAATAGAAAGAATATAGAACTAGTTTCTTCAATTAACTCACAAAGGTTCAGAAATATCAAAGTGAAATCATACAAATTCTACATGTTCATGCCTTCAATGTTCTTGGCTTAAATATAAAAATGTGAAACAAACTTGACTAAAATGTCTAGCAGCCATTTCTATCCTTATCCCATATATCTTGGTCAAGCTCATGCATCCAATCACTCAAAATTTGGAAAATCCCACAAAATACTAAATTTTGCCTATTTCCTAGGGATTTCCTGAATGACAGGTCTTGCTTGACCAACTTTGACTGGGTATGTTTTAGCTCGGTTTGAACAAATCAATAGGTACACGTCCATCCTTGGTTCCCAAACTTTCTAAATATGTGCTCAGTTCGTGCCTAGGTGTCCTGCAAGTATGACTTCAATGAAGCCAATACGAGAATTTTTAGTCCTGTCCAAAAATGCACTTAAAATCCAATTTTTATAAAAACATCTAAAAATGGAAAAACATAATTTACATACCTGAATATGTATAAATTGGTCAAAATAAGGTGCATATGGATGGTATATGGTTGGATAGAAGGGAAATTAAGTGTACTTAATAAGCAAAATTAGATAAAAAAATGAGGGCCAACATCTCCCCCTTGCTGATTTGCAAGCATGTCCTCATGCTTGCCTCCTTCTCTTGGACCTTCTGAGCTCTGATGTAGACACTGTACTTGATCCTGATGCCTCTTGCTGTGTTGCTTGTAGAAGAAAATCAATTCCTTTGTATTGTTCCCCCTTGTAGATTGAAGCCATGACCTTTTGTCTCTCATACTTGTGCTTCCATGTGTTTTTTATCATTAAGCCACCTGTAAGCTTGCTTGGAAAGAAGGGTATTCTTTGTTTCTAGTTTTCCAATTTTCTCATTCAGCTTTTCATTCTCCTTGATCAATTTTTCATTGTTTTTCTTGTATGTCTTGTTTTCTTTCTTCAAATGCCTTTCTAGAATTCTGCTCACCTCCAATTGATCTGAACTCTTTTATATTATTAAGGTGCATCTTTCTCTTTCCTATTCTCTTGTATCTTTGGAAAATGAGGTGGCCCCTATTTCAACATTAGCAAAGTATGAATCTTTCTCCAATGGTTCCTCATGGAATTCTCTTTTCATTTTCTCAATTATTTCATCAATTTGTTTTATTCTGGGAGGTGTTTCAACAACTTGTATTTCAGGGTCTTTCTCCTTGCTACTTGTTTCTTCTTGACTTTTCCTCCTATGTCTCCTCTGAATAGATAGAAAATAAGTTTCCCTCTCAGCCATGATAGTATCATGTTGTTTGTTGGACCTCGTCCTAGGATATAAATGATGGTTCATTATGATTCTTGTCTCATGAACTGGTTTCAACTTCTCCTCTATTATTTGTTCCTCAAAATGGTGTTGAGATAAAAAACTCTTTCCACACTACACCCTTGGTTTTCATTTGATATTCTACAAGAATTTTGATAAGCCCCTGGTGGTAGATTTGTGTTTCCTTGATTTTAGTGTCATTTCTCACATTTTCTATCATTTTAACCAAGTTCTTAGAGAAGAAGCATGGTAAATTGATTTCCACTTCTCCCTTTATATGCTGGAGTATTCTGATATGATAAATATGCACTACACTGTGCCTGATGTCACATGTGAAAAATATCTGTATGACTAGCACCAATTTTTCCCATGGCTCATTAAACCACTCCCTTAGGATGCCCTTTGTCCTATCAAATGATCCTTTCCTATGTTTCTCCAGAAAGAAAATCCACCCTTTGTCTTTGAAGTGTAAGCCCTTATGATATTATTCTCCTGACAGTGGAAGATCTAAAGCCTGAGAAATGAATTATGGGCTTAATGCAATAACTAGGTTCCCCACCATGGTTTGTTCATGTGCACAATTGTTTATGAACTCCTTGGTGATACTTTCACTGTGCCCATTAAATTTTTGGAGGAAGCCTATTAGTCCAGCCTGATATAGTTGTTCTATGGTCTCATTTTCCCAATTCTCTATCTGGAATTCATTTGGTTTTATTCTGGTAGCCATATGCTCTGAAAACCAATTTATATATCCTTGCACTGTCAACATTATCATCTTAAATAAAAAAAAATTATGCATACATATATATCTCTGTTGACTTATTCATGCATTTGTTCACAATGATAATTCTTACCTCTTCTCTGATGCTCCTAAAAAAGAAATAGAATTAATCCTCTTCAACCTCTGTTCTTCTACAAGAATGAGCCCACTGCTTCCAAAAACTGGTTAAAAAAATGATGTATAAAGGTCATAAAAACATTGTAAAAATGTTTTTATTACTCTATTTATCATTTTCTAATCTCTGTCTTATCAATTTTTAAAAAAAAATATCCTCTGTTTTTGATGTAGAAGTGAATTTTTTGCCTCTAAAATGAAATTCACTGTGTAAAAATTATAAAATTTCATCCTACAGTGTCCTTCTGCTCACGAATTCACATTTTATCCTTCTTCCACAAAGACAAATTCTCATTTTGCATTCAAAACTGAAACAATTTTGGTTCACTGTTTGTGTAAAACAACAACAAATGGCTCACTTTGTTTTTCAAAAATTCACCCACTGTGTAAAACTCTCTTTTTTTTATGAAAATTTCGCGACTGTGTGTGAGGAATTCGATTTCGTTTTACCTGTTCTGGAAAAATCCCAGAGATTTCTTTGAGTTCAACCTCGTGTTCCTGCGTTTTCACAATACCACTTCTGTTAAAACTCCTCTTTGACATCTCAGGATCCTCATGTTTCATAGGTGGCAGAGTCGGGCTAAATGGTGGCAAAAACTCAAATATATAACTTGGAGTTTCAACTCTTTGTTTAACAACACAATCCTGAGTTTCACTTATTCTAAAATCCGTTCATTAATGAGGAAAATCTAGAGTCAATCCTTACCTGTCTTCTCCACAAGATTTCTACAATTTGTTGGAGTGTTTGATCAACACGACGGACATGTATCTCGGCCTTCAATCTCTATTAAAATAAATGCACCCTCTTCTTATTTCTCCACACATCTTTTGCTATTTCATATGTTGTTCCTTCTCGGCTTAAGTTTCTCCATATTTTTCATAGCCTCTTCTACGTTTTCTCAAAAATTTCGTCCTTCATGAGGTGTTTGAACGCGTGCCTATGGTTTGCACAACATCAACTTCTTCTCTCTGAGTCTGATAATGGTCGTGATGGTGAAAGAGAATGCAACACAGAGCTCTGTTTGTTTTTAATGGCAGAGGCTTTCAATAATTGCACAGGGTTTGATTTGTGGCTCAACACTGTGTTTGTGAAAATATGTTGACCGTTTCTCATGTCGACCCTTGACTTGGATGCCTTCGTGGCTTCGTTCCTCTGTTTTGCATGACGTCCTTTCTCTACGGTGTCTGCATACGTCTTGTCTCCACATCCCACGCTCTCTGCCATTTTTTTTTTAATTCATAGCCACCTTCATTGCTTTACATGCCCACATATTAATTTATATGCATCATAGTTCATGTCCTTTGTTGCATTGTTTTTGCATTTCACACTTGGGTTTTGTCATTTTCATTTTGTGCTCATTCCATACCTTAGCTTTTTTTCATACGATATATATTTGCATATTGCGCTTATAGCTTAGGTTTCAACTTTTTATTGCTTAATTTAATTTTAAAATGACTCTAGAATGGTCATTTTTAAAATTAAATTTTCTATTGTGACACTAACCTTGTCGTTTTTGTAGGTCAACAAGAATTCGAATATTGAGCCTTTACTTTTTAATCCAAATGCTTAAAAAATGATTGGGATTAATGTGATGTTTTTTTGTTTTTTGTTTTTAAATGATTTGGATTAATGCGATTGTATATGGAATGATGGTTAATGTGGGAGGGTAAATGTAGGAAAGGGGTAATGAATAGGGATAGGATTATAATGAATATGATTATGATGGTAGGATAATGAAGGTAGTGTTTTGAAATGTAGGTAGAATATAGGTAAAATGTAATGGAATGCATATCAAGCTAAATGAGTCTTAACATTTTCTAAAAAAAAAAAAAAAAAATCGATATTTTAAGAGCAAAAATTTTCACTTATTGTACTTGTACTCCCATAAAATACTTGATGTCAATACTATTTGATGATGTCTTTTGGTCAAAATATCGGTTTATGGTTGACGATGTCTTCATTATCATAATGATGGTTCTTCCAATATATATTGAAATGTAGAGACTTATTTTTGCTTTCATGTTTTCGCATCTGATATTGATTCAGGATCTTTGAATGTTGATGTTGTTCAGGTCCCTTCTGCAGTGATATTATAAATAATGTTTCAGGTCCCTTCTGACATGTACTTTAGGCTTGAATGTTGATGTTGTTCAGGTCCTTCTATAGCGATATTATAAATAATGTTTCAGGTCCCTTCTAACATGTAATTTCCAACAATGTTTCAGGTTGCTTTTGTCATGTAATTTAGGTCCCTTCTGCATAATATTCTCAATGATGTCTCAGGTCCCTTCTGTCATGTAATTCAAGTTCCTTCTGCAATACAGCTGCTCAAACTATTTGCATGGTTTTATTACGAACTTCCCCCTTGCTGATGTTAAGACTTGTCATCAAGTCTTGTATGTCTTGGAGGATTAATTATGCAAAATCACACTGAAGTAAAAACAAAACAAAATAGAGAATTCATATTGGCCAAACTAGTTGGTTTTCCGATATGAATTTGAGTTTGTATTGTGCCAGTCTCCTGGATTTTCACAACCAAACACTTTTATTATTTTTATTTATTTATTATTCTTCTGGAAGTAAGGAAGGCATATCATTATGTTGTTCCATTATTTCCATATCAGTTTCTGTTGAATTTTTTTTCAGAAAATCCTCTTTATTGATAGGCTTATTGTAGACTTTAATCATATGTCCATTAACTAAAAATGAAATTGGTGCTTCATCTATTGTTTTTAGTTTGACTGCTCCATTGTCAAAGATCTCTTCTATCTCATATGGCCTAAGCCAATCAGTCGTAAACTTTGCTTTGAAATATTTAAACTTGGAGTCAAACAATAGTGCCCAGTCTCCTTTTTGAAAAAAATTATTCTTGATGAATTAATCATGCCATTTTATTCTCTGCTCTTGCGCTAGAGATGTATGCTCCACTGCTTGTTGTCTTATTTCATCTAGTTCATTTAATTTCATCACTCGTTGTTGTTGTGCTTTAGATAGTTCTATTCCCAATTCTGCTACATGTTTATATGTATGTATTTGAAATTCTATGGGTAACAGGACTTCCTTACCATATACCAACTGGTATGGACTTAATCTAGTTGTGTTCTTCCATGTGATCCTGTATACCCATAGTGCATCTCGTAACTTTTCTGACCAGTCTTTTCTATTCATTTGCACAGTTTTTGTCATGATATTCTCCAAAAAATTGTTAGTGGACTCCAATTGTCCATTTTCTTGGGGATGGTACAAAGTATATTTTATGTGTTTGATCTTGTACTTTTCCGTAAGATCTCTTACAAGCTTGGAGGTGAATTGTGCTCCTTGGTCTGTAACAATTTGTCTTGGAACTCCAGACCTTACAAATATTTCTTCAAATAGAAAATAAACCATTGTTTCTTATATAACTCTTGCCACTGCCTTTGCCTCCATCCATTTAGTAACATAATTTGTAGATACTGGAATGTACTTCTTTCCGTTTGAAGGTGGGTTTATTGGTCCCACCAAGTCTAGATCCCATTGCTCAAATGGTCCTATGAGTACTTGTGGCTTTAATGAAATTTCATCGGATACCACAAGTCTTCCATTTCTTTGGCAGCTGTCACATCTCTTAACATAGGCTTTGGAATCCTTAAAGATTGCTGGCCAGTGGTAGCCAAGTTTGAGCACTTTGTATGATGTCCGCTTGTCTGAAAATGACCACCACATGGCTCATCATGGCATGCTTTCAAAATATCTAGAATCTCGTCTTCTCTAACACATTTTCTTATTAATAGATCATAACTCATATAAAATAGGTCACCATTGACCCAATTATATCTCGCACTTTCTCTAATTATCTTTCTTTTTTGTCTATTTTTGTAATGGGATGGTAGTATTCTAGATGATAAATAGTTGGCTACAACTGCAAACCATGGAGTTTTAACAGTTATAGCAAATAGATGTTCATTTGGGAAATTATCTGAAATAGGATTTGGATCACCAGGTGAATGAAGCCTTGATAGAAATTATGCTACTTGATTATCCTTACATGGTCGATCTTGTACAGTGATGTTAAATCCTTGCATCAATAACAACCATCTAGTAATTCTGCCATTTGTAATTTCTTTGTTCATTAAGTATCTTATGGTTGAATGATTTGTGTGAATGAATAGTTGATAAATTTTTGTGTAATTCCTAAATTTATTAACTGCATGCACTACAACTAACATTTTATTTATTTATTTATTTATTTATTTATTATTATTATTATTATTTTCTCTGTAACTGTATAGTTCAATTATGTCTATGTTAAGTTTTTTCTTATGAAGTATATGGCATAATTAAACTGGTTCTCTTTTTGTCCAAGTGATGCTCCTATAGCTGTGTCAGATGCATCAGTAGATATATGAAATGGAAGTGATCAATTTGGTCCTCGAATAATGGGTGCAACTGATAATTTTTCTTTTAATATTTGAAATGCATTTTGACAATTATTTGTCCATTGGAATTCAACATCTTTTGTAAGTAACTTGAATAGAGGTAGAGATATTTTACTGAAATTTTCAATGAATCTCCTATAATAGCTTGCATATCCCAAGAAACTTCTTACTTCCTTTTGTGTTGTGGGTGGCATTAAATTTACAATGACTTGTATTTTTGTTGGGTCCACCTTGATTCTTGAAGAATAAATATGGTGTCCCAACACTATCCCCTCAGTTAACATCATAAAGCATTTTTCATTACTGAGAGATAGATTTGTCTCTATGCACCTTTCAAAAAAAATTCAAGATTTTTCAAACAATCATCAAATGTTCTTCCATATACAGTGAAATCATCCATGTAGACCTCTATACATTCATGGATTAGATCAACAAAGATTGCAAGGACTATTCTCTGAAAAGTAGCAGGTGCATTACATAACCCAAAGGGAAAAACATTATATGCATATGTTCCCCATGGACAAACAAATGTGGTTTTATCCTGGTCTTCCAATGCTATCTTAATCTGATTGTATCCACTAAATCCATCAAGAAAAGAAAAGAAATTCTTCTGAGCTAATGAATCTATTACTTGATCAATAAATGGTAGAGAGAAATGATCTTTTAATGTGGCTTTATTGAGCTCCCTATAGTCTACACATATTCTCCACTTTCCATTTTTCTCAGGCACCGCAACTAAGGGAGAAACCCATTGACTATCAAAAATAGGATAGATGAATCCAACTTGTAACAATTTCTGTAATTCTTCTTTCACTATTTCTTTCATCATAGGATTCATTATTCTTTGCGGTTGTCTCACTGGTTTGATATGACCATCAGTGTAGATGTGGTGAATACATGTCTTTGGATGAATCCCCTGCATGTCTATGTAATCCTAGGAAAAATATTTTGAGTATTTCTGTAAATAGTGCTATTACCTCTTGTTCTTGTGATGATTGTAAGTTATTACCAATATTCAAATTCCTTCCAGGACTTATTTTGATGATTTTACTATGTGAATTGGTAATTGAATTAACGGGAAAAATACTTTCAAATGAATTTTGCAGTGATTGAATAATACAATTTTCTTGGAAACATTGATTTAAAAGATGAATTGCAGCTTCATATTGTGTTATTCTAAGCTGCTCCAAAATAACAAGTTCTGAGATGAAAAGGTCTAATAGATTCTCATTTTCTTCTTCTTCTCTGAAATTATAGACTTTATTAATACTGAGATCAGATTGGGTTTCCTATTGTTCTTGTTCATCAAGCCATGATAGTAAAGAAGTATATTGTACTATAGGATAGAGTGTAACATGTTTCCTTTCATCCCCATGTGCAATAATCATACTTCTCGATCTACATCCAATGAAGGCATCTGTTGAGGCTAACCATGGTCCGACTATAATTAAAGGATGGCCTCCTAAATTTGTTTTTAGATGCAAAATGAGGAAGTCTACAAGATACTCCCATGAATCCAAAGAGACAATGATATCTTCTAATATTCCTTCTGGTACAACTTTAGATCTGTTTGCAAGCTCTAAAATTGTAGTCGTAGGTCTAATATTCTTCAAATTCAAATGTTTCATTGTCTCTGTAGCCATAACATTTATAAATTCTCAAAAATCTATTAAAGTGTTTGGAACTAAAAAACTATTGATCCAGATGGTAACCCTAAGGATCCTAGGGTCAATATATTTTTCAATTATTGTTTTTGTAGACACGAGACTAACTAATCTACCAATGACCTGGATTGTGGGTGGATCTCTTTTCCTTTTGCCAGTTTTCTTGATGCATAACTCCTTTATTGTTTTTGCATAAATTGGAATATCTTTTATTGCATGTAACAAAGGAATTTTGACATAAGTATTCTTCGATTCATCCAAAATATCAAATTCAGGTAGAGACATTGGAATTTTATGTTGTACTAACCTCTCTGGATAGGGTGGTGTTTGAGTCATAATAGATTTTCCTTTCTGAATTTGATTTTCTAGATGAGATTTTTGGGTTTGTTCCCCTTGTTGAGTTTTTTCTTCTATGATTTGTGGAGAATCTTTGTGTAACACTTTCCGAGACCTTAAGTGGACATCTTGTATGGGAATAATAGAATATGTAGGAAAGTATGCTACTTCTTCCACATTGTATGCTGGTTTATCCACTTTGTTACTTGGATTAGCTACTGGCTAAGCTGGCAGTTGTGTTGGTCTAGGAGGTGGTTGGTTAGAAGGCAATTGAATCTGCTGAGGTTGAGTTAGCATTGGTGCAAGATTTTCTGGTGGAAATGGCATTGGTTGAGGATGTTGCTGGAATTGTTGGTATTGGAATGATTGTTGAGGGTATGGTTATTGGTATGACTGTTGATATTGATATTATTGAGGGTACATTTTTTTAGGTGGATGGTTTCCATAACTATGTCCTCTCCAACCTTTTGTAGGTTGGTTTTGATATTGTTGTGAAGGCGAAGCCTACCATGGAATTGCAGTATTCCATGTATTATGAGGAGGATACATTATAATTCTGGGGATTTTGTTGAGGGAATTGTTGAGGCATCCTTGCTTGCCAATGTCTCCTTAGTGCCATTTAGTAAAGAGAATCTATCCCTTGTACTTCTTTCATTTGCAATTATTTCGATTTTGGACAGTTTTTAGTTGCATGATTCTCTGTACAAAGTCCACACATGTGTATACCTTCCAAAGGACATTCTCGAAATGGATGTTTATTCCTACACTTTGGACAAAAGATTGCTAAGATTTGATCTTGTTCTTCTTTCTTCTTCTTTGCGTTTAAGACATCAACTTGTGTTCCAAAAGTGCTTAAAAGATCAGTTTTAAAATTTTCTAGCAAACTTCCTATTTCTGCTCTTGTTACTCCACTTGTTGCAGATTTGGAAGCTCTTGATGAGACATCCATTTTTCCACTTTTTGATCTTCGCCTAGAATATTTTTGACAAATTTCAACAATCTCATCAAATGGTAGGTTTGAGATATCTCCTTTGCTCATAACATTGAGAATATCTAAATATTCATCTCTTATACCCTTAAAGAAAAATTGTGCGGATGGTATCAGGATTCAAAGAATGTTGTTTGGATTTTTGTAGATTGTAAAGAAACCTTTCTAAGTACTCCTCCAAACTTTCATCTTCTTGTTGTGTCATTCTAAAAATATCTTCTTTTGAGTCTCTAGCCCTGCAATAGGCTTGATACTTTTTAAGAAAAAATCTCTTCATATCATCCCAAGCAGCAATGGTATGTTCTCCTAAACCCATAAACCATTTTTATGTTTCTGCTTTCAAAGTATCAGGAAAGAGACGAAGCTTGTGTGTGTCATCTGTGTATCCATAAGTTCTACATAAGATATAAAGTTCGAACATAAATGAGTCAGGATTTTCTGTTGACATTCCATAAAAGTTGGGCAATACAGAAGGTGGAATGTTTTTCATTTTTACTTCTTCTCCTAGTATTGTTCTTGTGTCTAATATTGGGAAGCCAAAAGTAGCTTTCTGATCATTATCATTTTCTTGTTCGTTATCATGTAGTCTTTTGTTATCATTTTCTCTTTTTTCTTCTTCCTCTCTTCTTCTTTGTGCTTCTATTCTTCTCTCTTTCTCTCTACTTCTAATCTCCTTTCTTCCTCTCTTTTTATTTTCCATTCCTTCTGTTGTCTCTCATATTCAAGTCTTTGTTCAAGAGTCATAAGTGGCATATTAGATCCTACTCTTTCTTCAGTCATTTCTTGTTCAAAAAATTTTAATGTTTCCATATGAGGCTGATTTTGTGTTTCCTCAACTCTCTTAATTTGTTCAAGGACAAGTTGTTCTAATTGTTCAAAAAATGGTTTTCTTGTTTCCTTTTGTCATCCTATGAAAGGAGTTTCTTTTGGTGATTTCTTTCTTTTTACCTCCAAGGCCAACAGGGTTTGTCTTTCAATTAGAGTTAATCTTTGTCGTGATCTATGTTTTTCCTCCAACTCCTCTAGAGCAGGTCTTCTAGCAACTGGTGTTGTTAGTCCTGATGGTCCTGCCCCTATGGATGATTGGATTGTCAGGGGTTTTTGTTTAATGAATCTACCTTTCTGATCTCTATCTCTAGGCATAAAGAAACATAACTTTAAAAAAAAACTATGCTTTTGTTGTTTTTGATATATATATATATATATATATATATATATATATATATATATATATATAATCTTCCTATTTGACTACTTTGAAATATGCTTCCTTGACAACGGCGCCAAAAATGTTGGGTCAATTTACTGGGTAAACTAATACAAGTATTTAATTATCAATCCGGGTTTGTAAAACTTGGAAGCATGTCCAAAATATATGGATTTCAACTACAGTCAATTTTAGAAGATGGATTATTCAATTTGAAGGAAATGCATATTACAAATATAAAACTTAACTAAATAATTTCTAATTCAATATGTAATAAGCAGAAGAAGAAGCTCCTAACTTAGGAGAACTAGGTCGACCTTCTCTACAATACTACTTCATGAACATAAATAAAAAATCACTAATGAACAATAGCTTAAGATGTGTAAAAGAATAATATAATAGGCTCCTAACTTAGGAGAACTAGGTCGACCTTCTCTACAATACTACTTCATGAATAGAAATAAAAAATCATTAATGAACAATAGCTTAAGACACATAAAAGAATAATAGAAGAGGCTCCTAACTAAGGAGGTCCTTGTTGTCCTTATTTATAGATTCATTCACCATTAATGCCATTGTATGAAAACTGGAAATTCATAAAATCACTTTAAACATAAGCAAGAAAAATGAAGTCTAGTTTCTACTCTCTGATCAGGTAGAAGGAGAGTTTAACTTAAACATTGGTTTGACCCTTCATATGCAGATTAGAATTTAGATTAATATTCATCAACAAACATAACATATAATCATACATCTAATTAATTGATTTAAATATGAAGAAAACTAGTTCATGAAATTTCAACTAAATTAACTAGAAAGTGCACTTAGCTCGGTGTGGGGGCCCTCCACCCTTGCCTCACACACTGAAAGTACTTCTCAGCTACTGGAATTCAATCAAACATTCACCATATAGAGCAACATAAAGAATATAGAACTGGTTGCTTCAATTAACTCACAAAGGTTCACAAATATCAAAGTGAAATCATACAAATTCTACATGTTCATGCCTTCAATGTTCTTGGCTTAAATAGAAAAATATAAAAAAAACTTGACTAAAATGTCTCTAACATACATGTCTACCCTTATCCCATCTATCTTGGTTGAGCTCATCCATTGCATCACTCAAAATCTGGAAATCGCACAAAATACTAAATTTGGCCTATTTCATAGGGATTACCTGAATGACAGGTCTTGTTTGATTAGCTTTGACCGGGCACATTTTAGATCGGTTTGACCGAACCGATAGGTACACGTCCATACTTGGTTCCCAAGCTTTCTAAATATGTTTTCAACTCGTGCCCAAGTGTCATGCAAGTATGACTTCAATGAATCCATTACGGGAATTTTTATTCCTGTCAAAAAATTCACTTAAAATCCAATTTTTGTAAAAACATCTAAAAATTGAAAAACATAATTTGTATACCTGAATATGCATAAATTGGTAAAAATAAGATGTATATGGATGGTATATGGTTGGATAGAAGGGAAATTAAGTGTACTTAATAAGAAAAATTGGATAAAAAAACGAGGGCCAACAACCCCCTCTTATGGAACCACCGCATAATATAATCATTGTATTTTGCCACGTGGTCAAAAGTTGTTGGATGGAGGAAAACCAAAAAGAACCTCTTCGATTGGCTTGATTTTCCCAGCCAAACCTATCATAGGAACACCTTGTAAAAAATGTATGGTTACAATGATGTTTTATTTATTTCTTATAAGTAGTAGATAATTAATATTTAATATAATTAAATGAAGTTTCTTTTAGTTTATTTTAATTATAGATATAAATTGAATATATTACTCTATAACTGATTTATTTTCTTATTTCATAAATAATAAGTGATTAAAAGTCTATTTCTTAGTGAATAATAGTTTCCATGTGGGGCAATGAAATATGAAATATTATGTAGGACCAAGTTTAAATTAAGGAAATGTCAATTATATGGAGGATTGGGACAACTACACATATTGATTTGTTAAATGAGGTAAATTATCATGTTGTTTTATTTATGTATTTTTTTTACAATATTATGAAGGAAAATGTTTTTTTTTGTTTTTTTTTGAAGAGTTATGAATGCCCTACTTATTAACATGATAAAAATTTCATTTTCCCAATTGTATTGTGCATTTGTTGGGTTATTAGTATTTTTAAAATTAGGAATCATTTATTTTTAAATTCACAATGCCGAAGTTTGTGTACTCTACCTTTTTGTTACTAGATTTTTCGTTGTTACCCTATGTCGTGGATCTAGATGTTGGAAGGGACCATTGTCTACATCTAGATGAACAAGATTTGGCCTTTTTCACCCCCATTGCAGCCCTCGGGAAATCCACAAAGTGGAAACCCTCCCATTTTGTCAAGAAATTGGACAACTTTACAAATGTTCCTCTTCAAGATTCTACTTATTAGCATATCGCTCTTGCTCTAGTTGAATGAGGTTGATTGGCCAATTTATAAGAATCTGACCTTCGCCCAAATTTATGGCCAATTGGATTCAAAAGAATTCGTAGGTTTCAATAAAAGGAAAGATCACACATTATTATATGGTAGGGAATTTTATGATTTCTAATTTGAAGCTAAAGAGGATACATATTTTGAAATAATTATTTCATAGATAACTGAGGGGTCTGGAGGATGGTGTGGTGCTCTAGTTTCATGGCAGGAGCGCTCTCAAACTCCTACTAAGGGCCTCCTACCTGTGCTGAGTTCCCTGCTCAGCTTGGTGGTTGGGTTTTGATTGGTGGTTAGGCTGCTCTGGGTCTCGATTTGGAGGCGAGGCTTCATTGGGCGGCTAGTTTTGAGCCTCCCTCTCTTCTTAGGGGTGTTAAAACCTTGTAATTAACTTCTAGGCTGAAAAAAGGAGCATATGGGTAACCATAAACCTCTTTTAGGCTAAAGTCCAACCCCCTAGCCTTGGATAGGGCTCTCTCGTTAGGTTTCTTCTATTAATTAACTAAATGACTGGCAGGGTCTAGATTTTAGGCTGGTTATGATGATCAGAGGATGTTTTGATTTTGATTTGTTTAAGGTGGGTGTATAGGGAAAGAATACTTAAATGCATAACACAATTATAGTTATGAATGAATTAGGGATATGGTGCAATTCACCCAGGGGCAAGTTAGGCAGACCTATGGGTAAAAACTGAAATTCGTTGTAGTAACAGTATAAATGGGAGGAAAAGGAAAAATGACAACCTAAGCATCCATACATGGATGAATTCAACTTGCCATAGAAGAAAAAATTACACATATAGTGATCAACTGAAATTTGTCAGAGAAAACCTTGAATTATGAGAAATATTTCAAACATGAACACGAAGAAAATTGTTGTATCAAATTTAAAAACTATAAGAAGATTTGAAAATTGTTGTATCAAATTTAAAAACTATAAGAAGATCTAAAAATAATACATATCATGCAACCAAAGGAAGAATATACCAATAAGCTGGACACATGTACCACTATATAAATATGCACCTGCCTTCTTCAATTCATTCAATAAAACTTACAAAAAAGTAGTCTAGCCTCTAAAAAATTCTAAACGTGAACCCCTTTACATCTCCTTTCATCATTAAATAGAATAAGTAATTCGAAATTACCACTTTAGGTGGTTGAATTCACCGCACATGAGTAAAACATGCTAGATACATTGTATTTGTAGAAAAGCAGAAACCTGCCATATCAAAATTATTACAATTTAGGAATATCATTGATTAAAAAATTTAAAAACACAATATAAACATCAGCTTCATGCTTTGAAACATCATGTCTGGAATTATCAACTAAACTAACTTATCCATGCTTATTCGACTACTAAAATACTTCTAGAAGGTCCTAAAATAGAGATTTGTAAAAATAGCCATAATTGATAAACTTGCACAACAATGTGAAATAGGCTTTCAAGATTTACATGGTTGTAGATAATTCTAGACAAAACTAAGCTAACGGGTGTGCTTGGAATTATGTTTTTTTGGTGTATAACCTCTGAGATATTATCTTTAGCCCTCATATACCTCCCAACTGACCACTCACAACTTGCGTAGCAGAAGTGAAACTCTGAACTTGAATTGATAGCTACCGCCCGAAAATGATTGTAGTGACCAATAAAACATCTCATTCATCCTTATAAAATTCTCAACATATTTCAAGCCTTTCAAAAATTCAAATTTACAAATCAAATTTCAAAAATTTCATAATTCTGTTAGCAAGAAATTGTGGAAAATGGGTCTGCAAGCGACACCTGTAACTTCCAAAATGTGACACTTGTGCACAAACTCAGAGACGTTTTTGTTATTTGGCCCATGATAAACAAAAACCTCTTTTATTTTTTGAAAAATTCAATTCCGTATGTTAGAAAAATGCGCCAAAAAACAATGGCTGAAACATGAGGAAAATACAAAATTTTATTTTTTCAAAAATAGTCCTCCAAGAGCATTCCATATATATTAAACCATAACACCTTTGAAGAAACAGAAGGAGGTTTTTGTTCTTTGTACAGTTCTTGAGAAAAAACTCTTTATGTTTTTCTAAATGCGGCTCCATTTGGTTGGAAAACGCTTTTGAAAATGATGGAAAAAATAGTCAATTTCAGAGCAAATTCGTAGCAAAATGTAGCATACCTCCATGGTTGACATGGTTGTAGATGGTTTTGTGAAAGGCTGAGTGCGTAGATGTACTTGATATGACCTGATGATTTATCACCCTTTAAATGCTTCCCTCCATGCTTGTAGACCTCCAAAATGGTTGTTCTCAGTTTGCACAACGACCTCCTTTCTTTTGAGTTTTCAAACACTAGCTTTCAATTCACAACTTCTTTGAGCACGGGTTGCAATGAGGTGGGAATGAGCATATATTTAAAAAAAAAATGTGCCTCGATATACCTTGTTTCATGTCATGAGGATGAATGTTTTAGTGGAGGAAGAGTGAGGTTACATGAGGATATCCTTTACTAATGACACCAATGATGAGAAGTGAAGACCACTAATAGACTTATGATGAATGAAAACCCCATGAAATGACCCCTTGAACCCTCAATAATTCCTTTTCCATCCATGATTACGCATTTTAATTTTTGACCTGTATAAATTATACAACATGCATGTATATCTTGGATTCACCCGATCTACCAATGTACTAAAGTTAAATACTAAATTGCTTCTACAAATCACTTGCGGAAAACAAACAACACAATTTCCAATCACATGAAGCAAAGAAGAATATATCAAAACCACAACATTAGATATTTCTTGAGGAAATATTGCTTCTCAAAACCCCCATCATATATTGTATATTCCATAAGGAATCATGAAACAATTACATACAATTATTCTCACAATAATCCTCCTTTATTCAACTAATTGTCTCACACTGTCTCGAATAAAATTGGGTCAATACTCAGCCAATTTACTACCTCTAGGCAACTTGCCTTGCTCACGTGGTTCCTAATGAATGCACTCCTTAATCACAAATAATTTTAGCCTTCCTCAACTGTGCTGATTATCATGGGCATCTTGTGGTGTCTTAACTACACCTGGGTAGCCTGCTAATATCACATCTGATAGTTACACTTCCCTTTCACCTTGTCTCAATTGGGTATCCACTAGAACTGACATGCATGCAACTAATAATTATAAATCATCAATTGCATGTGAGATCATTGGTTGTGAATTAATTAATATTTAATTCACTTGATCTCTCACTATTTGTATCTTCAATTACAACTAGCACAACTGAGTTTAACTCACTTAACTGAGCACTAGTGCACCATTGCACTTCAAACTCTGTTACAACTAGAATTACTCTGCATGTCCCACCAACTCACCTCTAACTCGAAATCCATTAGCTAACTGAGTTTTCCGCTTTTAGTTTATTCATTCAAGTCCACATTGAGAATATATTACAATTTATTGTCCATCTTAATTAAGGGATAATAAAACTAAACATGCACCAAATTTATCCATGTGGGCCCCACCCTAGTGTAGGTGCTTAATGCACTAGGCGTGGGTGTTGAATGTTGTTTCTGGATGCCAATTTCAATGTTTCTTGTTTCAAACTTCAACACTCCCTCTCAACAAGAAAGGAATGTCCTTGCATGCGACATGCAACTCCATGCATGTGACATGCAACCCTTTCATGCAACAATTATCTAGTGTTTCTCGCACATGCAACCTTTGCATGCAACACTTTCGAAACTGAATAGCCTCAAAAGAACCGAATCAATATAATGCATTTGTCATCAAAGTCTTTTGACTACTACTAGCTACTACACATGTCTATTGGATCCTCTACACTGTTGACATCTGCATCCATGCACTCTGCACTTGCTGCCAACTCTGATATGTGCTCCAGTATTTGACACTGTCACTTTGATTTCATGTCCTCTCGACATCTGACTGCATCAATCTAATTGATCTTGCCATTGCTGTATTGTGGGCTCCTCATAGCAAGGTTCAATTCATGAGACCCACACCATCTTAATGAATCCTGCCCAAAATTTCTTCTTGGGATTAATCATGCATGTCGCCCCACCTCATACTTGGTGGTATAGCTGCATGCACTCCCTCTGCCCATTTGGCTCGAAATTTCTCTGCATGAGTGGTTTCTCCCACTCCATGATCCTTTGCATATGGCTACTCCACATCTTGAGGTTCATTATTACCTGCATGCAAATCCAATTCCCTCTCAAGGGTCAATTGCATGGCTTTCTCACACTTCCCCATGGTTGGAAGCCTTGTATAAGTCACATCTACATCAAGTCTATAGAGATTATTCACACGAATCCCAATCTTCTTGACTTGATTTATGGCTTTATGCCGAAGGAAGGCTTTACCTTCACTAAATGCCACATCATAACCTTTATCTTCCAACATTGCAACTGAAACTAATTTTTTCATTAAGCCTGGTACATGAATTACATATTTTAAAAAGAAGGGTTTACCTGACTTCCTTTGGAAAGAAACAATACCAATCCCGGTAGCGCTATACCTTTTGTCATCACCCATTTCGAAATGCATCTGGAGGTCCTTCTCCTCCAAGCTATTGAAAATTTCTCTGTCTCCCATCATGTGGAAAGATGCACCACTATCCAAGTACCACATCGAACTCATTGCACTTGACACCATGCATGCAATAAGTGAGAAGTAAATCTCAAATTGTGAGGCCAAAGCCTCTCCAACAACCTTTTTGTTCTTCTTCTTTTGTGGACAGTTTGTGGTAAAATGTCCATGCTCGTGACAATGAAAACACTTCACTTTGGACATGTCGTGCTCCTTGCCTTCACTAGTCTCAGAATAGGATTTCTTTCATTTTCCTTTCTTCACCTTAGAAGCCAAAGCACTATCTTCTTCATCATATTCCTTAGATGAAGATCTATTTATGATGTTCCGTCTGATCTCCTCCTGCACCAAATCCGACCATAGTCATTCCCAATTTGGCAATTTTTCTCGTGCATCGACAAAGTCTTCATAACTGTGCCAACTCGTAGAAAGTCCTAGGAGAGCCAAGCTCACCAGATCATCCTCAACAATTGTTATTCCTACACCCCCAATCTCATCCCGACATTGGACAAACTTTGTTAAGTATATTGGAATAATGTCACCCTTTTCCATTTTAATCTTCTTGAGTTTATCCTTGAGCGCCAATTTCTTATGGTCCCTGCTACTCTAAAATAGATCCGTCAAAGCCTTCCACATCACATATGTAGTCATTTTTCCATGGAGACTTGAGACGATGTGGTCTCGTACTCCCTCCAATAAGATCCTCCTCGCCCTTGCCACTTTCTTTTGTCATGCATCAAGATTTGCAACATCTGCAACATCTGGCTTAGGAACTCTTTGTCAATGAATTCCTTCAAGCCATTGTCTTTGAGTACTGCCTCCATCCTGTCTCTCCAAGCAATATAGTTAGAGTTGCCCTGTAGTGCATACTCCAATCTCAAGCCAATGAAAGCCATTTCGATCTTGAATCAGCTGTAGCACCAATAAAGTATTTCTGCAAATTCAAATTCTATTTAGTCACAAACTCAACTCCTGCTTCAATTATGTAATTTCTTGTGCTATGATACCATGTAGAAAATTTATAACACACGTCTAATACCATGTATAAATTATACAACATGCATGTATATCTTGGATTCACCCAATCTAATAATGTACTAAAGTTAAATACCGAATCGCTTCTACAAATCACTTGCGGAAAATAAACAACACAATTGCCAATCACATGAAGCAAAGAAGGATAGATCAAAACCACAACACCAGATATTCCTGGGGAAAGCTTGCAGCTCAAAAACCTCTATCATGTATTGTATATTCCACAAGGAATCATGAAACAATTACATAGAATTATTCTCACAATAATTCTCCTGTATTCAACTAATTGTCTCACACTATCTCGGATAAAATTGGGCCAATACTCAGCCAATTTACTGCCTCCAGATAGCTTGCCTTGCTCACGCAGTTCCTGATGAATGCACTCCTTAATCACAAATAATTTCAGCCTTCCTCAACTGCACTGAGTATCATTGGCATCCTATGGTGTCTTAACTACACCTGGGTAGCTTGCTAATATGACAACTGATAGTTACACTTCCCTTTCACCTTGCCTCAATTGGGTATCCACTGGAACTGACGCGCATGCAACTAATAATAGTAAATCATCAGTTGCATGTGAGATCACTGATTGTGAATTAATTAATATTTAATTCACTTGATCTCTCACTACTTGTATCTTCAGTTACAACTAGCACAATTGAGTTTAACTCACTTTACTGTGTTAAACTATTTACAACTTGCATTAACTAATGCACCACTGCACTTCAAACTCTATTACGACTAGAATTACTCTGCATGTCCCACCAACTCACCTCTAACTCGAAATGCACTAGCTAATTGAGTTTTCCAATTTCAGTTAACTCATTCAGGTCCACATTGAGAATAGATTACAGTTTATTGTCAATCTAAATTAAGGGATAATAAAAATATACATGCACCAAATTTAGCCATGTGGGCCCCACCCTAGTGTAGGTGCTTAATGCACTAGGTGTGGGTGTTGAATGTCGTTTCTGGATGCCAATTTCACCGTTTCTTATTGCAGACCTCAAAAATGGTTGTTCTCAGTTTGCACAACAACCTCCTTTCTTTTGAGTTTTCAAACACTAGCTTTCAATTCACAACTTCTTTGAGCACGTGTTGCAATGAGGTGGGAATGGGTGTAGCTTTAAAAAAAAAAGTGCCTCCATATGCCTTGTTTCATGTCATGAGGATGAATGGTTGAGTGGAGGAAAGGTGAGGTTACATGAGTATGTCCTTTACTAATGAGACCAATGATGAGAAGTGAATACCACTAATAGACTTATGATAAATGAAAACCCCATGAAATGACCCCTTGAACCCTCAATAATTCCTTTTCCATCCATGATTGCACATTTTGATTTTTGACCTTATGACATTCTCTTGAATTTTAGACTTGAGACTTTCACAAAATTCAACCTTAGATTCAAAGGCCTCTTTATGACATGAACCTTTACAATGGGGATGACAGCCCATGAAACACAAACCCTTTCATATATAAAAATTTAGACTATGACACCTTGTGATTCATATACTAAATTTTACAAACATACCTCCATAATGGAATAGTAAGATAAGTAAACACTATGATTCCTAGACTATAGGACCCTAACAAGGGGTTGGGTAGTTCTTGTTGTTTTCATTCTCAGTGGTCAGAGTTCCCCCTCTGTGGGACTCCTCCCTACTGGGGGATCCCTTCCCTCGCATGGTGGCACTAGCCAAGAAGGCCTGTTGCTGGATGATATTGTAGTGTTTAACAACCTAATGGATTATGCTCACAAATTTCACAAACAAGGACCATCGAAGTTAATATTTTGATAAGTGCCCCTCAAGCACGCTCTCGTGCTTTGAAATTAGCTGATCGGGGGCTGATAGGTCAGTTCATGGGGTTTTCCCTTCCCCGAGGACGGTTAAAGCCTGGATAGAGAAGATCTGGAAACCTCTTATCACATGGGAGGTGATATATTCCTTATGTGGTAAAGGTTTCTATACATTCTACTTTGAAAATCGAATGGACAAAGATTTAGTGTTCAAAAGTGGCCGATACTTCATGGGCACTCAGGGTTTGTATTTATATCGGTGGAGACCTAGCTTTAATCCAGGAAGTGATGTCACTTATTCAGTCCCAATCTAGGTGAAATTTCTCTACCCCCTTGCATTTTTGGAACGATGCAACTTTTCAACTGATTGGGAACTCTCTCGGAAATTATATTGACTGCTATGCTCCTAAGGATGGCCTTTTCTCTTGTGCCAGGACCTGTTTGGAGGATACTTGGAAAAGGGCCTTCTGGGGGGAGTCAACCTTTTTATGGATAGTTGGACGCATGTGCAGGAAGTCGACTACGATCAACTCCCATTTAAATGTAAGTAGTGCCATGAATATGGGAAGTTCTCTAAAAGTTGCCCAAAAATTCAAGACGGCATGGAAAGCCAACCATGAGAATCAAATGAACAATGGTAGCAAGTTAAAAAAAAAAGGGAAATCCAAAGCAGAACAATGGTCCAAATCCTAGTCATAAAGTTAGAGTAGAATTAATTTGGTTTCAAATTGCAATCAGAGATATAATGCTTTCAAGGCTTTATCATTGAGATTTGGTTTTTCCAGTGCGATATTTTGAATTCGAACTTAAGATTTAAGTTCATTTCTATTAGTAAAGATTTAATTTTGATTTCCTGGTGTGGAGAAGATTTTCATTTTGATTTGTGTGTTATTAAAATTAGTTTCGTTTTCTGTCAAAGTGTGAAGTATATTTAGATTTAATTTCAGTTTGTGTGAAGATTTAATTTCTGCAAGAGTGATAGTGTTTCTACTTTTAATAAGTTTTAGATAAAAATATGTGCATGGAACATCCTAATCTAATTTCAAAATTATTTACCTAATTAGAATTCCTAGCACAAACAATTCATTTACTCTTCATCAGTTTACAAGTCTTGGTTGATAATTTATGAAGTAAATTAACATCAATTAAACTACCAAACATCTTTGATGGAATTAAAGCATTTAGATTTTGGTAGGAATTGCATTTTGTGTGGAGATTTAACACCAATATGGGTAGACAAGAGAAAATGGGAGAAACAATAGTTAGGGATGCCCTCCAGGAGAATATGGATGATCTTATTATATCCCTGAAATTATTTGATGTTAATCCTAAAAAATTCATATATACTTGGAATAATAAAATTTCAGGGCCGAGTAACATTGCAGCTCGGCTTGACAGGTTTTTCGCCTCTCATAGTCTTATAGTTTTGAACCTTTGCCTCCAATCCTCCATTTTGTCGTGGTGTGGATTACACCATCACCTGATTAGCGTTTGGATTTCCAAGCCCCTCAACTTAGGCCCAATCCCTTTATCAGTTCTCCCCTCTTTGGTTGGATTCTCCGGGTTTCTTGATGTAGTCTCCCTTTTTAGTTTGGGTCGAGGGAAGCCTAGTCAAAATCTGGGAATCAAAGATCAAAAGACTGAAAGAAGATATTAAAACATGGATAAAATAAAATACACCAGAAGGGCAATATGAAATAAAGGAAATAGAAGAAAATCTAGGCTCCATTCAGTGAAAAATGGAGTCTTCTCAGGTAAACCTTTCAAATTTTCAAAAAGAAGTTGAAGCCTTCAAGTCTCTCCACGCTAATCTCAGAAGAGAAGAAGAGTACTTGAGAGTAAAATCGAGAAACAATTGGCTATTTGCCGAGGATATAAACACAAATTTATTCCACAAGCAAGCCAAGTTCAGGGAAACCAAAAACAACATAGCTCAAATTAATCATGAGGGGAAGAATTTAAAGAATTTTGAGGAAATAAGGAGAGAAACGATGAAACAATATGGCCTCCTATATTAGGAGGACCCTCTGCAAGAGGAGGAGGATGATTATTATTTCCTATAATATATACATGCTTTGGTATCATTGGAAATGAACAAAGCATTGATCTATGCTCCTTTAGCTAAGGATATTAAGGCCGTGGTTTTCTCCTTCCCCCTTGACAAGGCCCTTAGGCCGGATGGTTTCTCGGCCAGTTTCTATCAAAATTTCTGAGGGGTGATTGAGAAAGACCTATGTAGAATGGTGGTCTATTAATTCAAGATATTTGTCATGGGTGGGGGAATAAATTAATCCTTTCATGCCTTAATTCCAAAAGAGTCGAACCTGTCCTAATTTTCTAGATTTCACCCTATCGCCCTATGTAATGTATCATATAAAATATTTTGAAAGTTGTTGGCCTCGCATCTCAAACCTATTTTTCCTATGTCAATCTCAGACAACTAGGGGGGATTTGTTCCTGGGAGGAATATTTTTGACAATATCATTCTGATCCAAGAGGCCATTGACTCTAGTTTGAGAAGGGGTGATCAGGGAATGATAATAAATTTAGATATGACAAATGGATTTGATTGGGTAAGACATTGCTTCTTGATGAAAGTATTAAAAAAATGGGGTTCGATGAAACCTATATAATATGGACGACCCTTTGTATCTCGTCTCTCTGGAGAGCTCCGTTAGTAAATGGAAGAGTGGAGAGCTTCTTCAAACCTTCCAGGGGGTTGAGGCAAGGCTTCCCTTCATCCCCTTTTATTTATATCATAATGACAGATGTGATGAGAAAACAATTGGAAAAGGATCGGGCTTCTCTTCTCCTTCCAAGAATCAGGTATAAATAAGGCATCATAAGCATTAATCACAGATAGTTTGTAGATGACACAATATTGTTGGGAGGCACCTTAGTGGTAATTGACAAGCATTTCAAAAGGAATCTTGATCAATTCCTGAGTGCTTCGGGGGGGAGCAATCAATGACAACAAATTTCATATTTATATATGGAACAAATCAAATCAAATAAAAATAGTGAATTGGGGAGGAATCTGGCTCAACAATGTTGGGAGGGCTATCCTTGTGAAATCGGTGCTATCCACTATCCATCTATACTAGGTCTCCGCCTTGCAAGCTCCAAAGTATGTTCTTCACCAACTCGGGGTCTATATAATAAAGTTAATGTGGGACAGAGGAAAGGAAGAAGCTAAAAAATATCACTTGGTTAACTGGAAAACAATAAGAGCGCCCAAACAACATGGAGGGTTAGGAATAAGAGACCTGACATTGGTGAACATGGTAATGGGGGCCAATCTATATTGTATCATGAATACAAAGCGGGATCTTTGTTGGTCGAAGGTGATACGAGCAAAGTATATCATCCAGAATAATGAAAAAGCATTGAACTTGGAAGCCTCACATGGCTCTCCAATTCAGAAACTTGCGAGATTTTCCTCTGACATTATAGAGAGTAATATTTGTAAAATTCTAGGGAAAGGGGACACAACAAAAATATTTTCGGATTCGATTTTGGGAATGAAACCTCTAGGAGTGGACCTATCCCTAAATCCTGTCAGGTATCATATGGTCCAACAGGGGGTCATTCACCTACATCAAATATCAGAATGGGACCTCGAGGGGAAACAGAAGGGATGGAGGCTGGACAACATCTCGATATAGTATTTCCTGCAAGAGATAAGTTGTTTAAGAAATTAAGAGGCTGCACCCCTATTTCATACTCTATGGAGGACAAATGGGGTTGGAAAAATGTCAATTTTATGGTAAAATAGGGATACTCCCACCTTCTGTTCAATGGCCATATCCCTCCAAAATATGTTATTTGGAATAAAATTTGGATCTCAAATGCAATCCAAAAGTAAACTTCTTATGTTGCTTGCTAGCACAAAAAAAAATACTCACAGCAGAAAATTTACAGAAAAGAGGTCACATTGGGCCATCAAGAGCCAATCCCCCACCTCTTCCTTCATTTTCAGTACACAAAATAAGTTTGGTTGGTTTCTCTGCATCTGTTATTCCTCAAAACA